>CASHTH010002730.1:0-182937 GCA_030341885.1 Geodia barretti | reverse complement strand
AAACAAAAGTGCCTGAGGCTATTTGTTGTTATTTACAAATAATTATGTATTGTTGTGATTTTGATGTTGTCTATTGAATACAAACTTTCTTTCACATAGCTCTTACCAATTGTGAGTTACACCGACACATCTAGTATGCCCATTATAATGTATTGCCTGGGGCAATTTTGTTGTTGTTTACAGTAAACAACATTGTTTACAAACAAAAAGGTATGATGAGTCCATTGATACGCACATTCCTACAAAATTTCATGGCTTTATCTCTTTCGATTTTTGAGTTATGCTGGTCGAACAGGAAGAAGAAGATGATGAACAAAACTCCCTATCATAGCCCCATACATCTATGATGCTAGGTACGATGCCAATCCCTATATACTAAGTACTACCGTACTTAGTGATACACAGTAACTTGGAACTTCTTCACTTTCCTGAAAATATGCAGTTTTACCTCCTGGCTAACCAGCCACGGACATAAATGTGTCCTGAGCCCTTTTCGTTTGAAGAGGCTGAAATATGCAATTACGCGTAATTGCTATTGACGTCACCACTGCAGTACATTCCTTCACGTCGGCAGGGGCGTAATGTATGGGCGCATTTTTACACAGCGCGCAGCGCAATACGCTACCGTATATATATACGGTATCTGCCGAAAAGTTTTAACACTAGGACTTTGTCCTCCAAGTTGTTCAATTGTCGTAGTGTCTTCGATATGGTCGTGCAAAGTCTGCTAGCTTTAAAGCTAGCAGACTTTGCACGACCATATCTTAGGTCTCGAAGACGCTACGACAATCGAACAACTTTGAGGACAAAGTCCTAGTGTTAAGAGTTAGTCAGTTAGAGGAAAAATTGAGTCTGACTTTCCCTCACGTGGTCTGCGTAATGATCAAGAGGTTGGAAGTCCTTCGCCAGCGCAGTCTCCAAGCACTGCGACACAGCACTCACCTGGTGAAAACTCAAACCTACCCATTGAAGACACTCGTCAGCAGCAGTTAATCCAGCTGCAGTGTCAAATCCAATCTCTAAAGGCTAATCAAATGAGTTTGGAAAGAGAGAAAGAGAAGGAGAAGAGGAGATGCAATATTCTGCTAGGAAATGTGGAAGAGAATGAGTATGAATCTGTACTAGAGACAAGAGAGAAGGTTGGCACAATCCTGAAGGAAAAACTTCAAATAGACCAAGTTCCGCTGTATGTCACAAGGCTGGGCAAACCAACCCCTAGCAAGAGACGACTAGTAATTGTGAAAATGAAATGCTTTGAAGACAAACTAAATGTCCTGAAGCAAGCCAAAAGGCTAAGTGGGTCTGGAATGTTTGTGATGGAGGATTTATCGAAGCAGGAGAGAGAAGAGAGAAGGAGTCTAGTAAATGTCATGAAAAAAGCCAGATCTGAGGGAAAGAGAGCGTTCATACGCTACTCAGATGGAAAATTAATTATCAATGGAAAAGTTCATGTGTCGCCTTCTGAGGCTGATCTGCTCCCAGATACCCCTAGCACCCCCTCTCATGAATAGGACGTATGTTGAGAGTCTCGGCGCAAACGGACACGAAACACCCTTTTAGTGATCTGATACTTATTCACTCGACTCTACGCAATGGTACAAAATCTGAATTTTATAGCTACCTGCTCTGTTCTAGAAAATGCTACTCTATACAGCTTCTACGAGTGTTTCTGTTCTGGTAAGTTCTGATGTTCACAACCATGTTAGATTACATATCAACACTGCCACTTAATCAGTAGGTTGTGGTGCAGAATACCCCATTCCCATTTCATCTCGCAGTTTCTTGAATCTTGCTTTCGGTATTGGCTTTGTCAGTAAATCTGCTAGCATGTCCTCTGTTGGGCAGTATTCTAGGGAGATATTTCTTTCTTGTATTGCTTCACGAATGAAGTGATATCGAATGTCAATGTGCTTTGTCCGTCCATGTGACACGGGATTTCTTGCAATGGCTTGATTATCTTCCTTGATTAGAGTCAGTTGTTCTAAAGGTACCTCAATAGCTGTCCGAGCCACACAGCTTCTTGTGCTGCTGTACTAAGAGCCACGTATTCTGCTTCAGCAGTTGATAGAGTCACCATTGCTTGCTTCTTACTCAGCCAGCTAATTGGTCCTCCTGCCATTTGAAACATATTTCCAGTGGTCGAGTGTCGATCGTCCAGATCCCCAGCCCAATCTGCATCCAAACAGTGGTGTATCTTCTGACCTTTTGTAAGTGATTGCAAGATCTGCTGTTCCCTTCAGGTAACGCAATATTCTCTTTACAGCAGTTAGGTGACCTTCTGTAGGCTCTGAGCTGTACTTTGACACTACTCCCACTGCTTGGGAGATGTCTGGTCTTGTCGCAATGGCTGCATATAGTACACTTCCAACCATCGATTGGTAGCTTACTTGATCAACCAGCTTGCTGACTCCATCATCTGCTTGTAACCTTACATTGAGGTCAGCTGGGGTTGCTACTATCTTTGCTTCCATCAATCCATACTTTTCGAGCATGTTAAGTATGTATTGTTTCTGATGAATCCAAATACCTCGTTCCTCCTTGTTCTGATTGATGCTGATGCCAAGGCAATAATGCATGTCTTTCATTTTGTAGCATGCTTTGAGCATTTCCTTCACTTCCAGCATTTCTTCTGGGGTGGTGGTTGCTACAATCAAGTCGTCTACGTATACTGCAACCATGCTTACTTGGTTAGTGCCTCGAACGTAGATGCATGGATCTGCTGCACTAGATTCAAATTGAATGGACTTCATGAAATCTTCGAATGTAGTATTCCAACATCGGGGTGACTGCTTCAAACCATACAGCGACTTCTTGAGTTTGCAGACTAGTTCTTCTTTTCCAGGTTGAAGGTATCCATCTGGTTGCTGCATGTATATCTCTTCCTTCAGCTCACCATTCAAGAATGCAGTCACCACTTCCATTTGGTGAATGAGCATGTCGTTCTGTACTGCAAATGCCAGCAGTGCTCGAATTGAAGAGAATCTTACAACAGGGGAGAAGGTTTCATTGTAGTCGATCCCGTATTTCTGGGCATATCCCTTGGCCACTAGTCTTGCCTTGAATTTTTCCATCACTGGTATGTTTGACCTTGAAGACCCATTTACACCCGATCGGTTTCCTACCATCGGGCAATTCTACAAGGTCCCATGTTTGATTCTCTATGAGTGACTCGTATTCGGAATCTGCTGCAACTTTCCACTCCTTAGCAAACTCGCTTGATAAAGCTTCTTCAATAGATTTTGGCTCTTCGATCTGTCTAACATGACATGCTACATGATGAATGTCATCAGTTGTTGCAGCCATGTCAGCATACTCGTCCAGACCATATCTAACAGGTGGTTGTCTCTGGCGTTCAGAGCGTCTTGCTTCTTCTGATTCATTTTGAGTGTCTGGTTCAACTCCTGGCTTGATTTCTATTTCAACTTTTTCTTGCTGGGTGTTGACCTCCTTTGTTCTCTGTCCAAAGTCTGTTTCATTGAAAATCACGTCTCGACGAATGAAGACTTTTGACGACTTCTCTTCCAGCAATCTATAGCCTTTGGATTCGTTGCTGTATCCAACAAAACGGTACTTCTGAGACTTCTTGTCTAACTTGTTTCTTTGAGCATCTGGTACGTGTGCATAAGCAGTGCACCCAAACACTCTCAGGTGGCTTACATCTGGTTGTTTTCCATACCATACTTCATACAGTGTCTTGCACAACCTTTGATTGCTGTTGTTGGACAGGCAGATGATTTTATGGTCTCTATGTATATGTTGTACACATATGCATTTCACCTGAACTTCGGCGCTGTAGCAAGTGTATAAAAAGGGTGGTACGCTTGCACATTGGCATACATCACAGTCAACAAATAGCCGCAGCATCGAGAAGGGAATATGCAGTTACGGTGTCACGACAAGCCATCAACCGCTTCATTCAGTACAGTTAACCAGGGTCTGGAAGACGCAGTAAATTATCGCCGGCAATTTACCAGATTGTGGAATGCAAATGCAGATGATGAAACTACAGCTACACAGCTACAGCATGTACTCAATCAATCTGGATTTTACATCAGCCTAGCAACTATTAAGCATTGTGGCTGGGATGGACCTTTCAGGGTTCTCGTTATTGCCAACTGATTCGTGAGCCCAACAAATTGAAACGTTTAGAGTTTGCTCAGAAATGTGTAGCAGACAAAGAAACATTTTGTGATGTAATATGGAGTGATGAAACATCTGTTCAACTTGAATGTCATCGTAGACATTCGTTTCGCAAGCAAGGGCAAGCACCAAGGGTCAAACCAAGACCAAAGCACCCTGTGAAAGTACATGTCTGGGCTGCAATAAGCAAGAGAGGGGCAACAAAAGTGTGCTTTTTGAGGGAAAGATGAATGCAGAGATTTCTATTGAAATTCTTACTCGATAGCTTCTGCCTTTTATTGCTGATACTAAGCACACCTCTCGAAGAGCTAGGGAATTTTATGCTGCAAATGGCATTAACTGGTGGAAAACCCCTCCAGAATCTCCTGATCTGAACCCAATTGAAAACTTGTGGCATGAATTAAAAGAATTTTTTGAGGCGTGAGGTGAAGCCAATGAATAAACAACAGCTTGTTGATAGCATCAAGCAATTTTGGGCAACAGTAGATGTTTTTAAATGCTGCCGTTACATTAAACATTTAGACAAAGAAGTGATAGAATGCTGTGGTAGTGCTACCGGGTATTGTGTTTTTCTCCAGTTTTTTTAAACCATCATACACATTGTGCATTTCACTTGTAAAGTTTGCCTGATCAAGTTTCCATAACACAATGACATGTATTTCTTAGCTGCAAGCTATGTATGCAACAGCTACGACACCGTGTAAGTGGCAAAATATTCATGTCGCATTGTGCTTAGTTAATGACTCAACCACAGCTATTTATTTAACCTCTTTAGCATGCAAACCTACACAGCATAACAAATAATAATCTTCAGAACAATGATATGTGTGGGGTGCACAACTACAGTAGAGGTTGTATGGATGGTTGAACAGCTATACGTATATACGTAATTTACTTCCTCAGTGACTGGCATTTTTTGGCTATAGCCATACGTGCCTTCGCCCAAACACCACCAGTGTTTCGAACCTTCGTTCGGTAGTAGTTTCTTACAGTGTCTTCGATTTCAGCCATCGATTCTGAGTCTAGCACCTCCAGCCGCCCATGATCACTGGTGAGCCCAGACTTCCTTTACTGAAGTATACTTCGGTGGCTAATGCTACAGCCATTCTCCATGCCTTGCTCACATCCTTATACTTCCTGTTACCAGTTATTCTCCTAATTCTGTCACCCTTTGGAGTTTGGGGTATAACAATTGATGGGTGAAGGAGAGGTGGGGTGGAAGGACGCTGAGTGAAGTGGCCTGAAGACCACTGAGGCTCAGACATTTCACTCAGAATACTAACAGCCTCGTCAACATCTGGGTCGATTTGAAGGCTAAAGTTTGTTGAGCCTGTGGTGTCTGTGTACTGGTGTTGAAGATAAGAAGAGTGTGCTTGCTCGGTGGGAGATTGGTAACACTGCTGGGCATACTGTGATTCTGCATGTTGCTGGAATGACTGCGGCTGTTGTGGTGGTAGAGCGCTTTGCAGCTGTTGTGTCTTGTATTGCTGGAGAGGCTGCAACTGGATAGGCTGGAACTGGAGAGGCTGTGACTGGAGAGGCTGGCACTGGAGAGGCTGGCACGGGAGAGGCTGGCACTGGAGAGGCTGCGACTGGAGAGGCTGGCACTGGAGAGGCTGTGACTGGAGAGGCTGGCACTGGAGAGGCTGGCACGGGAGAGGCTGCGACTGGAGAGGCTGGCACTGGAGAGGCTGCGACTGGAGAACAGTTGGCAATTGTTGTGTGTATGGCTGGAAAGGCTGTGTGGCAGTAGATGGTCCAGAGTGTTTGGAGATAGTGCGTTTTCAGAATGGAGGTCAGAGTATCTAAAAAGGAAAGAAATATGTAGTAAGCAAGACAAAATTATGGAAAACGCAGCCTAAATTTGATATACTAGTGCATAGGTTTGGACCTGTATCGCAGTAGGCTTCTGTTTGGGATGAGGTGGTTGTTGACTCCGTTAGAAATGTCTGTACAGACTGATTCACCATCTTCAAGGAACATCCTGTTAAATGTAAGATAAAATAATGTGTGCCACAAAGTAAGTGAAACAAAAGCTATGTACTTAGTGTCCAAACTGGGTGTGCAGAACAAAGCAAATGTAGAGATTTCAGAGTTGTAGTACGTCACACCCTCGAAGGGATGGAGAAGAAAAAAGAAAGAAAAATGAGCACGCAAGAGAGGAGCTTCCACCTGGCGACGAGCAAACTAGCAAAATGCCCTGATCACGTGCTCTCTCACCAAGGCGCATGCGTGCCGGCTCGTTAACCGTCATTTAGAGACGATGTGGATGTACCCTTGGGTGGTAATGTCTGCAGAGCTGTTGACGTGCTAGGAATATCAGAAGAGCACCCTGTGAGTGAAAATATTTTAAGTGTCTCTGTATCACATTAAAAACCACTAATGCCACCCGCATGTAGCAAGTTTTTTCCCCTTTCTATCTCCCTGTGGTGCTCTTGAATTGTGATCTGTATAAATGGTTTTTAAAAGTATACTATTAGTGGTCTTAAAAACTTACCATCGTTTGTCTCAATGTCACGTTTTCGTTTTCGCTGCTTTTTTGGCAGCACTCCAAAACGTTCGAAACCTATCTTTGTCCCAATACACTTGCACTGGTGTTCCAACCTCCAACTTTGCTGGAGGATCAACCAGAGTTTCTTTGGGGATCTTGTGAGTCTTGTTATTGTATGAGGAGTTCTTTTTTTCCACCCACGTCACCCATACGAACCCTTCTTCCTCACACATCTCAGGACTGCTCTAACTTTCTAAGACTACTCAACTAAGTCTGGCTTAGAAACTGGGACTCTTTTATACCCTGTAGCTATTGTCAAGCCTAGCTGGGCAGGTTGGTGAGAAACCAGAATGAACCACAAGGAACTACCCAGATACTTCAGCAGCTGCACCTGCATGGCTGGCTGGGTGTGGGTGAAATTATGTTTGTTTAAGCAGCCACAGTACCTCCCAACTTCTACCACAACTTCAGACAACCGCAGTTACCTGAAGTACAGTGAAATAATCTTCTACATTTATCAGAAGTTCTGCTAGTGGTACTGCGGGGTAATAGCGGCAAAATATTTTTTAGTGGTGCCCGACCGATAGTAATAATATTAAGATTGAAACGACTAGGTAGGCTTGCTTCACTCGCCAATAATAATCATTCTGTGTTTCGGCATATTTTGGTGGGTATCTCACTTGTAATAATCAGCAATTGAAGTGACCCACCTAGTCATTTCAATGTAGGAATTTTCTATGCAACGGTCACTACACGGTATGCATGCATGTGCCCATTACTTCATAGAGAAAATTGGCTCATTGCAACAACTAGGTTGGCCTGCTCCCTTTTCCCAATACAATAGAAAAATGCTGCATTCATACAATACGGTAGGCTTACTTCACTCACCAATCGGTTCACACACCGACAGGTAAACATAAAGGGAACAAAGTTGGTGAATAAAAACTACAATAGTGTTGGACACTTGTGAATCATTGATAGTGATAAATTTTGAACGAGAGAGTGACCAGGCAAAATTATACACAATAAGACGACTACTGTCTAAGCATCTAGAGATGGACAAAAGAAAGTGTTTATAAAAATAAATGTGTGTAAGTGAAAAAGGTGCTATTATCCTCCTAGTACATTGCAGCTGACATGTTTCAAAATGAGATTTTATTTAATTGTTTAATCTCACTTGGGTATGCACTTTTTTATTTGGGTACCCAGTTCTCATTTTGCACTTATATTCGGGTACCCAGTTTTCATTTGGGTATGCACTTTTTATTTGGAGTTTGTGAATTGCACAATGAAGTTTTCCGCAACCTCACTCACATTATTGTACTATTATTACATAGCATGATGATAAAACAATGACAAACTATGACACAATGATTCTCTAAATTAAATTTGGGGTATTATTGGGATAACCAAAATCACAGAGTTTGTGAACTGGGAAAACTTGGTACCCAAATAAAAAAGTGTGCATACCCAAATGAAAACTGTGTACCCAATAAAAAAAAGTGTGTACCCAAATGAGAACTGGGTACCCAAATAAGAAAGTGCGTACCCAAATGTACGTATTGCGACTATCTTAATAATTAATGAACGTTGGTGTGCGTAATTTTGACACTAATGTACATTCCAATCTTTTTCAATGCATGCTTAACAAACACACTACAGTCAATCTTTCAAATGACATCAGCATATGATGCATCTGTTGCAATACCACAGTTATTGTCTTTTTGACTCATTAGAATGTATCCATCATTGCCCCAGTGTGTAGACCATGAATTTTTCACAAGGATGTAAGGAATCTCCTCAAGATCTCCATAACCAACTGCTAGGACCTGATGATCAAGGTCATCAGGAGTGCTTCCTGTAAAAGATAGAATGAGCACGATGTAGACGAAGAAGCAAAATGAAGAGCAACATCAAACACCCCATTACATGCATAATACCCCCAAGCCCCCTCTAACAAAGGCTAGCTGCACGAAACAATATCATGGGGAAGATGCAGTGCCCTTGTGTACCAAGTTATACCATCATCAATATTATGCAGCAGTTAAAGAATAAAGTAAAAGGTTCCTGATGTTTCTTGTTGATGCCTACAAACATGTAATGAAATACTAATACATACGTCAAGTTCAAAAGTCTTTCCATAGGGCAAGGAGGATATGCAATGCCGACGTTTATCCACCGTTAGTATAGTCTAATTAGGGCAATTTTAAAGGCTATCTGTTTAGTGTAAGAACCTATAATCACATTAGGTGCATAAGAATGATGCACAAAACATGTGTACTAAGTTTCATCGGTTTTAAAGTTTGAGAAAGAGAGTACCTGAGGGAATTACAACAAAAATGCAATCACCAAAATCCCAACATTGCAATAATGATGATAAAATAACAAACCACATGGCAGGCATTTTAAACATGGATAATGCATTACAAATATCTATCTGTGTTTCATACTCTAGACATAAAAGTGATGCAAAACACATTTTGTACCAGTTGTTTCATCTTCATAGCTAAAGAGTAAAGCCTAATTTTTACCCTCGGCGCGCATGCGCAGCGAGGGTACAGTAGTTGGGTCTGTCTGTTTGTCTGTTACTCTACATCTCACTCCTCGAACGTCTGTTCGTCCCAGAAACGATGCCATCTACCCAACGGGTGACGAAGGTCAGAAAATAAAGGCGGTTTTCTCTGAAAATGCTTCGTTGCAAAGCTAGAGCGCTTCCACCATTGTACGGCTAATGCGTAGTCGGCCATTTTTATCACTGCGGAAAATGCGCATGCGCTTATAGTTTGAACAGGCGTGTATCTTGAAGGCATAAGTCACAACGAAGGGCATGTGTCGACTCCCGCATGCTATCTACTACTGTAGCTAGTCCGTGTCAGACTCTCCGCGAGCTACTAGCGTGGATACCACGAGTAAGCGCATACTAAAAGCCCAGCCCATCAATTAGTGGTACCGCGCGTGCGCAGTTTGCCGAGGGTTTGCACTTCAGTGCTTTTCATTATTTTGGAGGCTACGCATATGTAGGTTGTAACAAACACGTAATGGCATTAGTTTTAATACACAAGTGTAAAAAATGGATGGAATCTAGCTAAGCGTGAAATAATTGCAGTAGATGGTTGTTGTTGATGGCCAAGAGCAGTAATACAGCAGTGTGAAGATTAAGACTAACAGACCCCCCTCGTTCCAAGCTGCCTGAAAACTTAACGTTCAACTAATGAAAATGTTAGGAACCTTTTTATGTAGTATTATTATTAACCCTCGGCGCACATGCGCAGCAAGAGTTATTGTAGCTGTGGTGCGTGTCTGTCAGTCTGTTCTGTTAGCTCGACATCTCACTTCACGAGCCATTAATCGCTCCACAAACAATACCATGCATTCAGCGTTGGGTATAGGGCGAAAAATATGTAGGGTTTTCTTTGAAGCTACTGTGTATGGCGTGAAACGTGAGCGATCATTCGCTCCACAAACATTGACACACCCAGTGTCTGTTTCAGGTTTCATGCTCTACAAAGGAACGCTATAGATGATAGGGTGGACCAGTGGCTGGCTGGTCTGATATCCAGTTGCAGGCCTGGTCCGACCACTGTTCCACCCATGTAGGCTTGGCTCAACATGAAAATATGATCATAACCTGCTTTCCAGAAAAATTAAACGGATACTGCAGATGTGTCAAGTTAAATGCAAACAACTAAAATAGGACAATGAGCCCCACACATGAAGGCATAGTGGTAAAGACTTAAAGCATGAAAATGCTATCGTACACCCACCGCATTTAGGTTCAAAATAAACTCCATGAGAATAAAATGCAAAGCTTAGGTGGCTGGCATCAATGGCTACACTGATGGGTCCATTGTTGTAAATTGCCTCGACAAGTGCCTGGACATTTCCTTGCGGGGTGTTATGCCAATTAGTAATCTGGACACCACACTCAGATTCATTCACACGACAAAATCCATCCTGAAAAGAAAGGTAAAGATGATAAAACTGTCTTAGAAATTTAATGCTTTGATGTTGAAAACGTAATTAGGTCTGTATACTAAGACGCCCATATCCGACCTTCTTGAGAGACCTGCTACTAAGACACCCTGTGGTCACGCTATGCGGCTAGGAATGGCAATTGCTAACTTGAGGCAGATATGTATCGGTTGCTCCAGGATGCTCGCTTCTGTGCTTCTTACTGTGGCTATACGCCTCCAGTGAACAGAGGGGACCAAATTTCTCGGCCAAATGACAGCTCTAAGTAGCACATTGACTTGTGGTTAGTGACATTAGCAGAAAGTTAGACACTCCGACTAACTGTGCATTCCAGTGCCATTACGTGGGCTATGTGCATGTAAGTCAAGTTTGACATCCGCCCCAGAACAGTGGAATAATAATTACTTTTAAACATGTGTCTGTTGTACATGGGCAACATGTAGGCACCAGCCAAGACAAAGCGTGGTCAGCATCATTAGGCCTGTCAGCAGTACATAAGTGATGTAGTATATTGTATTGGCCGCACTAGTCATGGGGAAGGTAGTGAAATAATTATTTGGATAAGGAGACTTAACTACAAAACCACAAATATGTGTTGCTGCCAATTTATAGATTCCAAGAGAGAACATTCAACTACGGGCAAATGGTATCTTCAAAATTTTCGGAGGTTGCCTGAGTAAGAAGCACTAACAAAATGGCACCCACATGAAAAACTGCTTGACTCTCTGTGAATCACAATGGCCGTAACACACCCAGACTGAACCACAAACTCACAGAAATACTGCTTTGCCTCATGTATGCCCTTGTGAGCGAGAAAAAAGCAAGCTATGGGGTACAAGCTTTGCTTTGGTATGTATATACACATAATGTAAGGCTTATTTCAGATACTTGCTTGTCCTCATGTCTTGCGATAGTGCGACACTTGCAGCCGTCTGCTCGTAGTCAATTAACTAAATGGCACCGTGCCACGTGGGATATCTTGGGCATGCACATTGGGTGCGCATGCGTCTCCGCTGCCTGGTTCCCTTGCGCAATATGCAGGCACGCCGGGACTGGCTCCCTTCCGTTAACTATGCTAAACCTTTTGTTACACTACATTCAACTCTATGTATTTCCCAAGTTAATTTGTAAAATTTGAGGCGTTTACAGGGAATAACAAACCTCATTTTTGGGCCAAATCAAGGTATAAAGAGGCTACAAACCTCACAATATTTCACCGTCAGCAAGATAGCCACTGTGTTTGTCACTTCACTGCACGGCTTGATGCGAGCTGCTCCCAACATGAAAAGTCTAAAAGATGCCTTTTCAAGACTAAAAACTTTTCAAGACCACAAAGTCCGGCACTGTTTCCTTACAAGCACTTGCTGAAAAACCAAAAAATCGTGATGCTTGTACACTTCCTTTTTTGCTTCCTGTTAGCCATGTGAGAGCAATGGGTAGGAAGTAGTTATGGAGGTATACGTATGTAGTGTGGAAAAGTATGACAGATCATATTTGTATATACTGCTTACTTGCTTGTAGTTGTCTCGCAAAATCAATGGTCAGTGATGTTTGTGAACCCGCACGATAAAATTGTAAGCATTGTGTTAGCTCGCATGCTGAAATAATGAAAAGCACTAAAGTGCAAACCCTCGGCGAACTGCGCATGTGCGGTACCGCTAATTGATGGGCTGGGCTATTACTCGTGGTCTCCCGCTAGGAGCTCTCTGAGAGTCTGACACGGGCTAGCTACAGTAGTAGATAGCATGCGGGAGTCGATACACGCCCTTCGTTGTGACTTCTTGTGCCTTCAAGATACACAGAGCGAGCGGACCAGGTCGAGGTAAGCCTGTGCTAATTAGCATATTGGCTTGGTTTTTAAGTCAGAACGCACTACTTTTATGAAAATTGCCGTTTAAAAATGAAGCCAGTGTAGCGCTGAACCAGTTGGTGTCACTTTTTGCCCGGTTCGTCGAGCATGGTGGCAGAAAACGTGGTAACAGACTGACAGACAGACACACAGACCAAGTACCGTAACCCTCGCTGCGCATGCGCGCCGAGGGTTAATTGTGAGGGTGAGATTAAAGGTAATGTGGCAGTATATAAGGGCTAAATAATTGTTACCAAAAACGGTACCCTAATTGCGTTCTAGCACTGGGCCCCATTGTTGAGTTCTATCTTAAGTAACACTTCTAAATATACCCTTTATGTACTGACACATTCCCTTTAAGTGCTGTTACCAGGGTTAGTCGTTAGATTCGTACGTTCAAATTAAAACCATTTTGACCTTTGACTGTGGAGCAACCTATCCTAGCTACATCTGGCCTTGGGTTTTCGAGTTAAGGCATGAACTTCACACTCAGTCTAACCTATATGTGACCGTGTACGCGGAAATACATGCAACTGCATGCACTGCATGCTTATTATAATTTATGTATATTATGTAACTACACTATAACAGTAAATATGCATGGCAAGGAACTACATGGTAGTAAAACTAAATTGTACCATGTAAATGTGCTATCACAGCCTCACCTGCATTAAATACTGGCCATAACTTGACTCAGTTGGAAGACACTCAGACTTCATTATCCATTCATATGCCCTCTCACTCTCTCCTCCATCACATCCGTTGTTACCAAAGCCCCATGAACAATCAACTAAGCACTGTTCACTTAGTGAGATCAGCTTATTGTGCTGCAAATAGTACAAAATACTCCACTTCACCACAACCAGTAAATTGTTTTGCACCCTACTTACTAACACCAATATGCTACTTTTTAGCTAACGACTGCATGACTGCACTATTTGGGGCCTAAGTTATCTGCCATGAACAATCAACTAAGCACTGTTCACTTAGTGAGATCAGCTTATTGTGCTGCAAATAGTACAAAATACTCCACTTCACCACAACCAGTAAATTGTTTTGGACCCTACTTACTAACACCAATATGCTACTTTTTAGCTAACGACTGCATGACTGCACTATTTGGGGCCTAAGTTATCTACCATTAATTACGCCATTTAAAGTTTTAATGGGTTAATCATACATGAAATTAAGTACTCGAAAAACCTTGCAATTCAACAACTATATGTCTTGTTCCGATGAAATTTTACTGGAAAAGCACTGAAGTGCAAACCCTCGGCGAACTGTGCATGTGCGGTACCGCTAATTGATGGGCTTGGCTATTACTCGTGGAATCCCGCCAGTAGCTTGTGGAGAGTCTGACGTGGGCTAGTGACAATAGTAGATAGCACATGTGAGTCGACACAAGCACCGGTCGAGGTAAGCCAGTGTTAATGACCATATTAGCTTGTTCACTTGGTTTTAATGCTATAACTTTAGAACACCGTACGTAGCAATCAACCTGTTTGTGTCGTTACTTTGTCGTTTTGTTGCGTGTGGTGGCAGAAAACGTAACAGACAGACAGACATACTCACGAACCAAGTACCGTAACCCTCGCTGTGCATGCGCACTGAGGGTTAATAATAATACTCAGGTGGCTGCCATAGCACTAGGGCCATAGACCACGCACCCAGAGCAATGGGTGGAACCGTTAACAAACGAACATACACTATACGAACATGAGGTGTCTGTCCCACCTCCCACACACCTCAACTCACCCCTTCCACCAGCGACACCGTGCAGCTCCCCAGACGCAATCTAAGACTGGGTCTGTTATACGCTGGGATTATCGCCGTATAACATAACCTTTCTTAGCTCCCAAACATCCTTTAACAAAGCCAAAGAACCAAATTTATCCTCCCACAGCTCACTACCCAATTTAAAGGATGCTTCCTGAAACTATCAAGGGACTGGAAATGCTCAAACCCATCATCCCCAAGCACTCCCTGCAGGGCAACTAAGAAATTGCTGCTAAGACTACAATATGCTCAACAATCCCACAACACATGACTCACACTTTCACACTCATCATCACACAACAGGCACTCTTTCACCCCCTCCCTTCCCCTATGCTTACCCAGTTCCTCATTTAGCCCATGCGTGCCTGACCTGAACTTAAACATTAATCTAGACCCAGCATAACTTTTCCCATGATCACCTTGTTAAATGTCTTATACAACAACAGCTTTACTTTGCTATTCAGCCCCTCTTCAATATCCCTCTCATGTCCCTCTCCCTCGCACCGAGGGTTAATTACAAGGTAGAAAGGCAAAGGCACAACAAACAAATCAACTATACCCAGGACAACTCTGCAAACCACTGTGCTATGGCAGAGTATACCCTCACTTACAATGCAGGAGCAGACAGAGGTAATTAAACCACCAATGACACCTAAATCAAAGCTAAGCATAATCATGTCAACAATGAGGTCAAAGGAAACAAATCGGCCACAGCCAGGATAAGAAGAGTTGTCCAGGGTGGGATTCAAAACATGATACTTTGCATTTTACAGAGGCCTATAGACACAAATCAAAACGTGCGGGGGCTTGAGCTTTATTGTGGTGCGCTCGCGCGTAATCATAGTTTTCCGCCGCACACAAATTACACGCCAGCGCACGCCTATATAATATTAATATAACCGTGGGCCCCACAGCGCCTACGCCCTTGTTTTAGAAACATGCTAAGTATTAGGTAAGACCTGGCAGTAACAACAATGCTAGGGAAAGGAGAGCACTGCACTGATAGAACCACCATTTCAAATGAAATCACAATAAACAAGTGAGGTAAACAAAATTAACTGACTGCTATCTTTAGCATTCTTTGGCAGTCATGAAAGAATGAAAAGCTCTGTGCAAGCCTGTAATTGCACCCACACACATACGCAGGTTGGACCCGCTAATTGATGGGCTGGGCTACACTCTTGTGGTCCCTCTCCTAGCTTTCTGAGAGTTTGATACGGGCTAGCTACACAAGTAGATAGCATTGCGAGACTCCCTCCGTTGTACTTACAGTAGGAGTCAAAAAAACGTTTCCCGTTTATTTCCGTTTGCCGTTCACTATCATTCCGTTCCGTTTCTGTTCAGTTGTGAATTCCGCGTGCCACGCCCTCCGCAAACGCGGTAGAGACTCGCTAGCGGGGGAGCGAAACAAGGTTTTTTCGTAGTGCAAACGCGAAATAACGAGAATGCAGTACCCTCGTAGGTGCTAGAAGAAATATCTTCACAGTGAGGCCTTCGCATCTCGCGAATTACGGCCCTCGCGTGAATGCATGTACGGCAACGATTCCAAACGGAACTGAACGGAACGAATTCCAACGGTAAATGAACGGCGTTTCAGAAGGGAACGGAAGCTCAACGGAACGGAAATTGGAAAAGTTTTTTTTGACACCTACTGTATGATGCCTCCAGTCGCAAACAGGTGGAATTAGGCCGAGGTAAGCGACCGGTAATGTGTATATTGGCTTGCTCACTTTGTTTAATGCCATACATTTCGAACAGAGTAAAACCACCAAATCAAAATAAACTTTGAATCGGTTAGTGTCGCTTCTTGGGTGGCTTGTTGGCAGAAAACATGGTAACAGACAGACAGACACACACACACTTACGAACCAAGTACTGTAACCATCGCTGTGCATGCTTGCCGAGGGTTATTCAAAAGCTTTGCTGGGCAGGGTAAAACAAGTAAACTCAACTTCTTCACCCCCAGCATAAATGGTTTGTCAGTCTGTCCGTTACCACTATTAGGCTTCTAGGAATTGCCAAAAAGGGCTACTAAAAGCATAGTGTTTTACGTATTTAAAGGTGGTTCCCAAAAACCATGTGTTTATAGGTTCAAACACACCTAAAACGTTATTCTCCTATTGGCAATAGCCTACCCAACTAATGTTTGTTTGTTCCACGCACTGTGGCGGCCACAAAGGTACTGGAAGAATGAATGCTAGTCCAGCATTGCTAGTCATAGTGTGTATTAGACAAACAGAGAGACAGACAGACAGACAGGGAGAGAGAGAGAGATCCAAGAACCAAGTACTGTGACACACTAGCACAAGCATGCCGAGGATTAATTATATTATAACCTTGATAAAGAGAGATCCCTCAAGAGTTCCAGTAGTACCAAAACTCCAGCAACTTCCACATATGCCCTGATCCTTGACAGGAGTCACGGCCCCTACACATACAAAAATCACATACATATAGACAATTATATTAACAGCTTGTGCAAGGAAAAGGTGTAAGGGGGTAGTCCATCTACTTAAGATTGCGCCTATGTTTCCTGTCTTGGTTCTTAGGACACAGAAAGAAAACAAACTTGGATAGATACTACATATGATCCCACAATTAGCCAAGAGTGGTGTTGTACACTCCTTGTTCACAATGTAGTTGCTAGTCAACTGCAAATCGATTTTAACCAGTGTCATGAAACAACTCCATACACACAATCAGCTCTTTCATAGAGACCGGATGTGACACCACCGAAATCCTGCTAAAGCTGGCATTAGTGCAATTCTTGAGGAAATATCCTCCTAAACATCACATGGAATAATAACTTTTCAAGTGAGGAATGGGAGATTGAGGACCAATGCAAGGCCGGAGCTCTCGAGAATTGGAACATGCATGTGCAATCTAAACCACGTAGCTACGCTCTTTTTCCTCCCTACATGTTCACGCATGCGTAGATGTTACAACGTAGCAATCAGCCTCACTTAAGTGGTCTCTCGGAGTCATCGCAGAGTGGCAAGACTTCGCCATTGGTAATCCACTCCTTTACGCAATGGTGGGTGCAGATGTGGCCGCTCAATCAAGCCGCCTGTTAGCACTCGCCCTCCAATGTCTCTCGTTACGCAAGTACTTAAGTGTATAACAATTTGTATGATGACTGAGAGTAAGATCAAAGGCATTCCAGCTAGTCCAAACAACGTACACGAGTAGTGAGCGCTTCCTGCTGAGTTTACGGGTAGTTATACCATAAAGAGGCCATACGATTTCCCCATACTTTAGCTGTATGTCAACTCATTTGCATAAACCACAATGGGTATATGGTAGTTATACGATAGTAGGAAATTGGCAGCGTGTAATGCAATTAGGGGGCTTTCACACTCTTTGTGTGCTGCTGTTTCTTTACCAGAAGGGAGTGTTTTCAGGCTAGAATGGGCAAAAACTGCTCTAGTATATACGCGGTCTGAAAACTAGCTAAAAACTGCTTCCCGACGCGTAGGCTCCCGTAGACTGGAACAGTATGTGACTTTCAGCTTTCTTTCTACTGCAACAGGCTGCATTCGAGAGCGCTGGGTATAGCGGGAGAGAAAGCGAGCCAGAGCGGCAGCTACAAAACTCGCGTGGAGTCCAGCAGCGAAAAAGTGACGTACTTGTAACGTTGAACTCTCGAAAAAATGACCATGGCTTCTGCACAACCGCCCAGCTTGTATAATAGGGATGACACAGGTTGTCCTGCATTATGCCCATACATTTGAGATTTTCATGTTTGACTTTCAGTTTCAATCAGGTCCAACTTTTGATGCATCAGACTGATCCGTATCGTCACAAAGAGCATGTATCCAAGAAATAGCTTTTCAATTTTCTTATTCTTCTTCTTCTTGTTGTCATTGTTGTTGTTGTTGTTCAGTTTAGACAAGCATATCTCAAAAACCGGGTAAGATATGCATATGAAACTTCGCACAGATATTGGAATCCATGACAGGTCGTGCAAGAGCATTTTTATTTCTTCGTAAACAATTTTGTTTACATGTAAACAACAACAAATAGCCCCAGGCAATACATTATTATAGAGACAAATAAAGTGTGCTAACTGGGTAAAGCTAATACCCAGAGTGATAAAACTTTGTACACACATGCAACCCATCATTAGTATCAAAATAAGTTTGTAAACAAGAACAAACAGCCTCAGGCAATAAAAACTTGTAAAATGTGTTTGTGCCTATAACTTGCTTATGGTGGGTCCTCTAACAATGAAACTTGGTACACTTATGTACCATGATGAGAGTTGATTGAAAGCAAAATTACAAGTTTGCAAACAACAACAAACAGCCTCAGCCAATAAAACTTGTAAATGGTGTTTGTGCCTCTAACTTGCTTATTGTAGGTCCTCTAACAATGAAACTTGGTACACTGATGTACCATGATAAGAGTTCATCGAAACAGAAATTACAAGTTTGTAAACAACAACAAACAGCCTCAGGCAATAAAAACTTGTATAACTATATTAAAACATAACTTGCTTATCGTGGGACGAAATTGGTACACTGATGTTCCATCATCGAAACAGAAATTACAAGTTAACAACAGCCTCAGGCAATAAATACTTGTAAATGGTGTTTGTGCCTCTAACTTTCTTATTGTGGGTCCTCTAACAATGAAACTTGGTACACTGATGTACCATGGTGAGAGTTCATCGAAACAGAAATTACAAGTTTGTAAACAACAACAAACAGCCTCAGGCAATTAAGTGCTATTTTTCCTATAACTTTGTACACTTATCAATGTAGATGACGACCAACAGACTGAGGCAATAAATACGTGTTACTTTTTATATGCCCCAATGCAATGCATGCTCATGTAAATTTTACTCCACACAAGCCCTATATTGTCGCAAAGCACTAGTGATCTCTATCGTATGATGTGCAGCTATGACTCGTTTCCTATGCACGTAAGACTGGTAGCAAATGCCCTCTCTGACAGGTCCTCAGGTGATTGTGTTTACTTCAATGTTCGCTCAACTAACCGGTTTTACAATGCTGCTTTCCCTACAGAATTCGTTTGCCAGTCTTCACACTACATTATTCAAAACTCATGTCAGGGCTTGTGCGGAGTAAAATTTACATGAGCAAGAAATGTCAGTTTGAAGATGTAACAATCATCCCATTGTACTACTGCATCACATGCCCAGGTCATCTCTGTCTTGTCTCCTTGCTTTTTATGGCATCCCTATATTCCACACTTTTTTAATTCGCAGAATTTTTTATTTACTTGTTAAAATACAACAGTGTCTGCAGTACCAGTCACATACAAAATGCAAAATCCCACATTAACTCGTCCATAAACCCACCATTGGAAACAGCACATGCATGCATGGTTAAAAAATGCAACATGCATTCGAACACAGAAATCGTTGGCTTGCAACACACATTGCAATCTGCTAAATGTATAATCCGTCCATTAAAAAATATAGGTGACACTGAAACATGTTATTTACGTACCTTGCAGTCGCCAATCCCATTGTAGTGGCAAACTCTTCTTTGACTTTTGTACGACGTCTTGCCTAAGACTATCACTTGTTTTTATAACTCCACGCAATGTACGGAAATCAACTTCACTGTAGTCAGCCATGTGATTTACAGCTAATTTGTAGGTCAGATTTTGACGGTTCATGGCATTAATATACCTGGAAACAGTACAAACATGCTGTTATAAGCTATGCCATTATAAAAATACAGTTGTTGAATTTGGCATGTTTCGATCCACTTTTCATGCCCATGAAAGTGTTTGCTACATTAAAACGGGTTCATCTGATAGGAGCCTGCTGAGAAAGCTAAGTTTCCGGATTAGAATACGGGTCGCAACTGTAG
The DNA here is from genome assembly GCA_030341885.1 of Geodia barretti. Lineage (NCBI taxonomy): Eukaryota > Metazoa > Porifera > Demospongiae > Tetractinellida > Geodiidae > Geodia > Geodia barretti. Next base: position 162,866 of record CASHTH010002730.1, on the reverse strand, counting down.
GCCAATGCAGAGCGATACGGACAGCAAGCTTGGAAATTTTGGTTCACGCAATATGAAAACTCAAATGTATTTGTGCAATTGCAATCGACACATAACTAACAACCTATGAACGAATTGAAGGTTTGTACCATCCAAAAGAATTGACAAGATGATTTAAACTTGATGCAATCATAACCTTTGGCAATATCTGATTAGTTGGCTTGCTGATGTGTTCACACATTTTTGCCTGGTGAGCATGGAGCAGCTTTCCAAGTTCACAGTGGATCTTCCTAGTTAGGTGACTAGCACTGTCTTATCACAACAGATAGTGTGTTGATAACCAGCTTGCATCAACTGCCCTTTTTACATATCTGTGCTAGCAAGTTAAATGTGGTATTTAGTAGTATAAAAGCACGCAAAAAGTAATTTTACGATGTGAGGTGGGTGTCAATATTTGGAAGGCACAGCTGAAATGCTTGGGTAGTTTTCTTGGATTCTTTCGATCCCTTTTCCACATTCTCTATAGGAGAGATAAACTAAATTTTTTTACTCTTATGCACCAAACATGTCAGGCAATCCTAACTTAATGGCTCGGTAAACATGTTTAGACTTAAATTAAATTGCGCCTTTAGTCATGGAGCAATTTTCCCACTTTATACTGACTACAAGAAATGCTACATTATTTGTCACATCTTGCACATATGAATTCTCAGTAGATAATAATCCATTACCAGACAGTAGTACTGACAACTAAGATACATAACAGACCACTTATAACACAGATCCAGAATGTTAAAAATAGCGTACCACACCCATCGTGTTACAAGATGTAGCTCACATACCAACACAGGACATGCAATGCTAATAGAAGTTGTTAAACCAATGCCATCATACGTATTTATTCCTATTTACTCATTGGCTTATGAGTAAGCAATAATGAATAATTATTACTGGTCACATGACTTCTGACCAATCAGATTCGTGGAAAAGTGTGCATTAAATCACGCAATGTACACTTAAGTGTGCAATAACCAGATAATGCACACATTTACTGACAGGTTTGCTGCGTATTGACGCACTATCGCCTATACGTGTGTGCGTTGTCTTCTACGGGGCCACGTGACTTGCGAAGGCGGATAACATCGTTACTCACATTGTAGGCAGAAAAAGCGGTTGGGAAAAAAAACCGGCAACACTGTGAATAGAACTCAAGCAGTGTAACACGCTACAGTCAACAGTACAATGTATCTTGTCCATTAAGCCATTATACTCATAAACATGTATGAGAATGAATAATACTAGGATACATATACACAGGGAAGGCCTCATGCAGAAATTGCATAGGTGTATCTTATACTTTAGAAACATGGTAGTGCAACAGAATTAGTTGCCCCGTGCTAAGGAGTCCAGCAATAAACCCCAAAAGGTGGCCGGAAATGTTATTGAAGGCCACAAGAAACATTGGCAACAAAACTAGACCAAGGAATTACCGAAAACACAACAACACACAACCAGACCAAAAAGTATTACCTAAAATTTTTAGCAAATGAAGCATGTTTTTGTGAAAACTCTTTCTGGTGTGTGTACTGCTTCCCATGCTTTTTGGCGAATAACTCAAATTCAGCTGCAACTCGGCTTTGTTGTTCAATATGGCTATAAGACCTTGCTCCAACCAACTCAAAAAGTGGATTTTCACTCATCGGATTGTTAGCTCCAGGTCCAGGAAAGGCACCACACTGAAACCCTGGCAGAGAGAATAAAGGTAAATGCCTTCACCGGGTGTCCCTATGCACTGTGCTTTCATCATTATATATATGAACACAGTGACACCACTGTCATAATCATATTCATTGATATTATTACAGTTTAAGAGGGTTCGACATATTTTGGCTTGAAAATGGTACTATGCCAAGGAGCAACACAACCAAGGAACACTATTGCACAAGTAGTGCGGTAGCACTGCAACTTGTATAAATGATAAGCACAAACCCTTGGCACCGAACCATGTTCCTGCAGCGAGTATCATGAAGTCATGTTTCGCAACAAGCATAATTAAAAGCCATTTTACTGAAACTAAAATTTGTGAAGATACAGACATAAAATGTGGTTAAAAACCTCGCCTGCACCTTTAAACTCCAAACATCTGCATTGGTGTTACGCTTGTCAAAGAGCCCTTAGACAGCTAAACCAGAGGACTTGCCCTCATCCAGAGTACAACCTTGCACTCATCCAGGCTCACGCTTGTAGTATGATGAAAATGCATGCGTGTTAGTCGTGAAAAAGGAAACGGAATGGCAAACTTGGCCACGGAAAATACAACACACTCTAACCTTATAGGTAAAAGTTTTTTTTTATAGAGAAAATGGCTTTATCATATCCTCATCCTACTCAATAAGAATGACAGACCTACACAATTCAGTGTTTCTGCAGCATTATAACCACTGGGCGCTGCTCCGCCCGGATTGAAAAATCCCGAAAATGGGCGTGTACAATTATTGCAACCAGCGCAGTTACACTGCGCACAGTAACACCATGGTTATAGAGTACCACTTGAAAGGCTTTAGGCCAGTAGGGGATTTCCCAACAGGAAGTGCTTTGAAACACGAGCAGCAAGTAACGTTTTTTTCAGCCGGAAAGCTGATAATTCATAAGCACCCTGTTTGAATGTTACCCTGCGGGAAACACTGCACATGAACTAAGTACGGTAGTCCTCCGGCACATGCATGCGGAGAGTTAATAAACGCTTGCAAGGGGACAGAACTCACGTATGTATGAGTGCACAGAATGAAATTGCACATGTATATGCGGTTGCCATGCAATACTTCTCGGGTCCTATACATAATAACTAAGGCATTAGTTACCTTTCTGGATTTCAAACACACTGGGGTCAGGAGTACTTGCCATGAAATCTGTATACACAATGTCATATTCATCGTAGTGTGATCCAAACAAACGATCATATCCAAGAAAATGAAGAACAACTGGATGAGAATTATCCTTTCGAATGAGCAGCGTATAATTGTTTGATCGGTCATTATCCGTAAAGTAGGATATGTAAACCGACACCTTCAAACCTTCATACTCCATGTCAGTTACATACTGTGAGGATACATGAAGTTTTCAACATTTACTCACACACACTTAACTTGTAACTGCAGGTCTTTAGCTGCGGCAAAATATTACATTAGCTATAGCATACAGATACCTGATAGTGACAAGAAGGGCCATATTAATGCATGCAGTGTGGGTGTGCAGATATATCTCTGAAAGATGATACACAGTATATAACCCAGCACACAATAAATTTTGTGTAAGACATTAGACCTCCAGAGTTTAGCAGACACAAAAGCCTGTTGTTACACGTAATTTCGTTATGTGTCCAAACATGTTGGGTAGGCACACCCGCTTTTTAAGTATAGAAATCTTATGCTAGGACTGCCAGCGTGCAAAGGTTACGTAAAAATAAGTGTGATGCCAAAAGACTCATTCATTAACTCTTGGAAAGCATGAGCAGTGAGGTTATGGTACTTGGTGAGTCCGTCCATCTATCCCCACTGCTTATTCTCGCATCTCGCATTTGCAAGTGTATACAGCAGCTAAAATTACACAATTGACCATCATCCTGGCAAGCAGAAGCGAACAAACCCATAGCTGTCCAGGCAGTATAGTGGTGGTGGCATGCCATGTGTAAGCAGAGTAGCATTCAAACAGGCTCGAACTCACTCCCACTTGCAAAAAATGCCCTGTACTTACTAACCCTCGGCGCACATTCACAGCGAGGGTTACTGTAGTTGTCGTGTGCGTCTGTCTGTCCGTTACCCAATATCTTACTTCACGAGCCATGAATCACTCCACAAACAATACCAGCTATTCAGCGTCGGGTATTAGGTCGAAAAGTATGTATGTAGGGTTATCTTTGAAACTACTGCGTTCAAAAGTTATGGAACGAAAAAGCCAATATGCTAATTAGAACAGGCTAATCTTGAGCTGGTCCGCTTGCTCTGTGCATCTTGAAGGCACAAGAAGTTACAACGAAGGGCGTGTATTGACTCACGAATGCTATCTACTGCTGTAGCTAGCCCCTGTCAGACTCTCCTCGAGCTACCAGGGGGAGACGCATGCGCAGTTCGCCAAGGGTTTGCACTTCAGTGCTTTTTCATTGTAATCTGTTTGGATGATCGTTTCATCCACACACATGCGCAGTTCGCCAAGGGTTTGCACTTCAGTGCTTTTTCATTGTAATCTGTTTGAATGATCGTTTCATCCACACACATGCACATACGTACACAACGCACCTTGTACAGAGTAGCATTAGGTAATACTCCCTGAGGCACCACAGGAACTCCTTTAAATCCTCCTAACTTGAAACAGCTGATTTTATTGGCAACACTTTCTGTTGTTACTGGGACAATCTTATACATCATCCCGTAATTGCCCTCATCTTGACGGTTGATGATCTTGGATGTCCCTGTAATTTATGAATTTACAAGTAATTTAAAAATCCTGCGAATTTAAACTCAATTTGGACTCTGCAAGAGTCAGTAACATTGTATTTTATTTTTACCTAGGCAACAACAAAGGGACCGTACTTAGTGATAATGCTAGGTAACATGTCATCCTCATATAATAAGTACTACCGTACTTGTGATACATCATTCAACCACCCAACCTCACCATTGTAAGTGTCCATCCGACTTTTACCGGATTTCATATCAACCCAGGCCTCAAATGGTTCAGCAATGTCACCATAGGGGAGGTAGATATGACCCTTTGCATAATAAGCACTGGGAAACTCCAGTGCTGCTGCAAAAGAGGCATAAAAAACAATAATCGCCGCTATCTTCAGACAACCAGCCATGGCTGTCAAGTTCCACACGCGCGTATAATTAAACACTTCCGCTCGCGCATGGGGCGGGGTGGCCAGGGTAAGTTGACCTGGCGCGCTGGTGCAAATCTTTACGATGGCTGTGCCACAGTCTTAGCAACATGGTAAGATAGCTTTCGTTGAGTGGCAGTTGAACTGCGTGTGTGCGTGGTAATAGTCGTAATGTCCTTCATATGCTGTATGTTTCCTTTCAGATTACCTAGTACCTGAGTAAGCATGTCCTGTGTTATGGTGTAGTGTTACGACTCCTGACTCCTTTACTATCCATCAAGTAGCCCCATCAAGTTTGATATGGGGTGTGGAATAACACAAACCATTAAACCCCAATTATAAGCAGCAGCGCAGTCTAGTTTAATGGTGCTAGAAAGAATAACTTATGACTACCATCGGTTGTCTGTAATTGTTTACAACCAAGAGTTAGACTTTTTGGTCATGGGACATTATTATACATGTTGTATACACATCCGTTTGCCGTTGTGTGTTAGTGAAACCCTGCTTTTTGCCACAGCTACCATGCTTTTGTAACTTGAGAAAGGTAGGGCCAAAATATCCAGACATGTTGCACAGTACTTCGGAATCCACAGTTTCCCAAGTAAGTTTATGTGATATGAAGATGTGTTAGTGTCATATGTTGGAAGTACATATATACATAGTAACTGGACCACATATCTTATATCGGGATGTGAATTTTAATGTTTGTTATAGGCTGATCTGTGTGTTTCTTTTCCATCTGTATTACCAGAAATAAGCCACAGCTTCTTAGCAAGCAGCCTGCAATTAGAGCTATAGTGTGAAAGCCTTGTGGAGAAACCTATAATTTTGTTTGACATAATATAGGCTACTCTCTTGCAAAAAACATCGAAGTTGGGAGCTGAATATGAAGCAACACCTATCTCATCTGATTACCTAGTCTATCAAGCTATTGGTATGTGAGGTTTTTACAAGTATTCATTTCTAGGGTATTCCTCTGTTGTGGTTTGTGCCTGTGCAGATGGAGTGCATGCGATTATGGGATTTGTTTCCAGGTCACCTTACACATGGATAGTAGAACCGAAACTGAATTTCACTTGATATAAGGAGGGCCTAGGGCAGGAATGTCAACCTGGCTCTATGGCGCCAAATCTTGCCTACATGTCTCAGCGCAATACACGTACGTGCGAACGTGGAATTACGTTGTTAGCTGAACTGAAGCAATTGGGCGGGAGGGGGCGGTCGCCTAGGCCATCCCTGGCGCCATGGTTTTGGCACCAGACATTTTGGCAAGTTGACACCCCTCCTATGGACTGAAGGGTTAGACTGTTTGAAATGGTAATGAGGCAGTAGGATGTCGCATATCCAAAACCGTTTCTAGGAATTGTCATCCCTCTTTGTTAATTTTACACGTTAAGTTCAACCCTCTCAACCAGTATAACTCAAAGAGCCCCGCACCGCCCCCTTTGGGGGCTTCGCCCTCCACATGTGAAACGTCATACTTTTTTGTTTGTAAACAACAACAGATAGCCCCGGGCAATACTTTATAATGGGGACACGTGCGTTAGTGTAACTCACAAATACTAAGATCTGTATCCAAATGAAAGTTTGTACAAGTAATTAAAAATCCTGTGAAATTTTAAAGAAGAGGAATATAGGGATGCTATAAAAATAAAGAAGACAAGATAGGGATGGGATACATGAAGCATGGTTAATGAACATATTTAACCATGCTGACACCCCACATGTTTATGTCAATGCGATTTTTCTCCAATTGTGAGCAGTGATTTCTTTGTTACAAATCTTTTTACCCATGTTTAAATCTCAGGAGCAAACACAATTTTCCCTCTATTTGTGCAATTTATCCTTGGCAGAGGGTGGTGGAGGATCGCGAATTGTCTGCACTGGGTCTGTGATTCTTTGCTTGCACTTTGCGGAAGTTACACGTATTGAGTCCCGCAATGCCTAAAACGCTATCAACCTCTATCGCCTCTCAGCAGCTAGAAATAAACCATGTATTAATCGACAGTGTGGCCCAGCTCATCAATTAGCCATCTACTGACCCGCACAGGCATATGAGTGTTGTGTACTGTATTATACATTTTCACTAACCTAGTGTAATCCCAGCCGACCTAGCCTAGCCCTATAGCTTGATCCAGTTTAGCTAGCCCATGTCAGACTCTCTGCAAGCTACTAGCATGAGACCTCGAGTGCATATATCGACTACTCATAGCCCAGCCAATCAATTAGCTGCATTCATATTGGTTCGAAGCTTCTAGTGCACTGAGGGTTTGCACTTTAGTACTTTTTTTATGGAAGGTTTTGTTCTTATATAGGTGTCGGATGCTTTGGTGCAGCTTCTATCTTTCTCTCCCAGCATATTCCAAGCAACGTATTCACTGTGCTACGCCTCATCGACCTGGAACGTTTATCTTCTTCCCAAATGGAAGACGTTCAGAATGAAATGAAACTTTCTCAGCTGATTAACCACACTCATGTTGCGAGATACTTGTGCAGCTTTGTGGTTGGTACTAAACTGTGGGCTTTACAACCTCTGATGCATTATGGTAAGGCCCAGGCTTTTGTCTATAAATTTCTCTTTTTGAGACACTTATCTATTGAAGACACTGTGCTCTGGTTAATTTGTAGTGAGTAATCTCCCAATCTTTGATGGTATTTGGATTACACCTTACCTATCTTGACATTAGTTTGACAGTAAAATTGAAAATTTTCAGATATACACACTGGAATGCAAGAGTAAGGCTAGGTTCACAATATGTCGCATTGGCCTGTCGCTCCATGCCGCGTTGCCGCGCCGCAAGTATAGAATCTGTTTCTCTTCGCGACCGGACGCAACGCTGCGCAATGGGGCAATGCAACATATTGTGAACATAGCCTAAGTTATTACACTGGTCATCCCCCATACAAGATGCCATATGCATGTTTCATATCCATATGCCACTCTGTTCACAATTTAGATGGGCGAAGAATTAAGTATAAAGAGATTTGCCTGATGCCTGATGATATTTGTTAGTGAGGATGATGCAATAGTGAATACACATAACATGTAACAATTTTCATGTTAGCTAGTTTAGTCTGACATGGGCCGCTCCCACAACATGTAATCTCTACCCCCTATGCGCATAATTTTGATCGAATGCCAAGTGCAGTACGCACTGCCACGCCTCTTCCACCTAGAAAACACTAAAAAGCTACTTTGTATAACTTGGACTGCTTTGGTCTCGTGGCTCAGTTGCGTTGTATACTGTGCCATATCACAGTGATTTGAGGTTTCCCTTTGTCTTGTTTTTGTGTGGTTTTGAAGATTTGAACCCCTACCTGAACCCCTAGCCCAGTTTAGAGCGCTCGCTTAGGCAGCAGAGTTTAGTGGGTTTGAATCCCACCCAGGGCAGCTCTTATTTTTCCTTTGAAACAAAGCTGCCCTGGGTGTAGTTGATTTGCTTGCCTTTTACCTTGCTATGTACCTAACTTAGATTGTTGACATATGCACAAACACATGCACAATTCTAACAACACACGCTGAGTGCTTTCAGTGCCCGAGACTCTGGCGGTTAAAAAGAATTAACAGCATCGTAGAGTACACATGTGTACATACAGTTGCAAACTTCTGAGTTGCCATTAACTGTACTACGCTGTTTGTCAAACGTCCTGCGATGGAGAACATAATCTTTCATTTACAGAACATTTGTGTGTTATTGCCCATTGCAATCAAGTATCTTCTGTTTATGCCCAGGTTAACTACAAAGCAATCAACATTGTGTGTGTTTGTCCAATATAAACTCGAACTTGTGAGCAGAAGATGTTATTACTGTACTGTTATCACTAGAACAGAGTCAGATACAAAAGTAATTTGCGTACCAGAAGACAATCTCAGCATTGTGTCACTGTTTTAGACCTTTGTGTTCCTTCCTAGAAACACATCGGAAGTGCAAAAAGTGGGAGGGGAGGGGTTAGTAAGCTATTTTACCCCCTTGGTGTAAATGGAAAAGATCTCACTCCAAAGTTTTAAAGTTTTTCATTGGACTGTGCAACAACAAGTTCTGCCAGAAGGCATCTCAAAACACCCTTTTTTGATATTTTGGACCCCTATTGAAGCTTGCCACTTTATATCATGCCCGTCACTTATAAGCCTAAAATTCATGTGAACTGCGTCACTTGCTGCTGGTGTTCAGTGTACCTTCATATCCCAGTTGTACTCAAGTCACTAATTATCCACACACCCGATTTGGCTCCTTCTACATTTTAGAAACTATGAGTTTGCCCCTCCTTCCCCCAAGGTGCATTTTTGGTAGGAAGGGTCCATCAATATACACACTGCATAGCAGGACAACGTGTGTAGCTGAAAAACCTTTGCTCTCTCTCATACTATCAGGAATATGGTAGGTAACATTTGTCTCGTTTGGGATACATGAAGCATGAACAGATTTAAGCACACTGACACCCCCAACCCCATCACACAATCCCTATATTGTTGCCTAGGTGAAGTATTAAACATTCACCATTAATTGGTTGCGCATGTTGTTATGGGTTATGGTCTGGTTTATTAGCACAGCATTATACTTTTCATGTTGCTGTTGTATGCAGGCTCCTGTGCTGATATAATGCATTCTGCACAACCCTTTCGTAATGGGTTTAAAGAACCAGTCATTTCAATTATTTTGAGGGATATTGTCAGTGGACTACAATATTTGCATTCACTTGGATTTGTTCACAGGTTGGTAACAACTTGAACAAGTAATGTGTAACATTATGTATATACATATTAGGAGTGTACGTGCTAAACATTTTTTGATTCATGAGGATGGTATTGTGAAACTTTCTGGACTCAGAAGTGTTGTTTCAATGATTGAGGATGGAGCAAGGGTCAAGGTATTCCCATTTGTTATGTACATACATGTTAGACTCAAGTACATATCTACAGCAATCAATTCCACTAAGGGCAAGGCAAACGACTACCATTACCACAAGCGAGAATGCAACATGATTGAGGAATTGTCGCACCTCTCACAGGAGACAGTGTCTCGCTTTAGAAACAGCTGCCTAGGGTGGGATTCGAACCCACGACACTGCTTTCTAGGTGAGCATTCTACCAACTTAGCTGTACCAGGGCAAATCAGCTGGTAGGGGTTTGAATCTATAACATCTCAAACCACTGTGCTATGGCACAGTATACTCTCATTCAGTATGTAGGAGTCTAACCATATGTTTTACTAAGCCTGAATACAAGTCAAAAGTTAGCAGCATGCCACAAGTAAAATATGCGGTTACTGTAAAACTGTTTACACAACGACTTCTGGGAGCCAGGTGAGATTGAATAGACTTTAGGTAACGAGGTAGAAATGCAAGGCAAGGCAGGTCAGCTACACGTCAGAGGCTTAATACCACCCTCTACATGAAGATCATGAGCAGAAAGGTTGATAGTAGCAAATATCTCCTGGCCAAAAATGTTAGCTATGTACGTATGTAGGACACTAATGTATAATTGTTAAACCTCACAATCACACCAAAAGAGGCTATAATAGAATAAACTAAACAGCAGTGATTTTATGACACTATTGTCATACATAAGGTGCGCAATTTTAGTGCAGTTTGGAAATCCTAGTTGGCCTACATTGGTAGACGCGAATGGCACAGGTCAAATCTCGTGTACAAAACGGCTAAACCCTGCGAGAATGACTTGCTATGCTTTCAAAATCACTAGCAATGGTATACAGGCAAATATATATCTAGCTATATACGCTCCCTCTTCTTTAGAGCTATGGCAACGCATGAAATCAATTAAACTGAAGTGGCGAACAAGAGCTACTTTCTCACCCCAAAGTCAAATTTAGAGCCCGGACTTGCTCTACAGATCTGTACATCGACCAATCAGATTGCACAATTTAGCTCTAAGCATTGAATTACATCAACAAATAGCCTTTATAACATTTGCCTTTTCTTGCGTATTTACACTCTAGTATAATTATGGATGTAAAAAATAATAAACAAGTAAATCAAAAAGAGTCATGCAAAGGAATAAGGGAAAAATAACAGGACTGTATTGCGAACAAAGTGAAAAAGCATGTTTCTTCTACTGTAAAATGAACTTAATTTTAGATTCCTTTAAAATGGCACACTAGGCCGTAGTATTGTTGTTTTGTGATGACTCAGAGTGTCAGTGTAATCCATGCATAATAAAACATGTCGTCCTGTCCCTACATCCCTCCCTATCTTGTCTCCCTTTTTATACCATCCCTGTATTCCTCTTTTTTATTTACTTGTATGTTGACTATTCAGGCCCTACATGGACATTTCACTGGTACAGTGGATAATATATGTTGGCTGGCTCCAGAATTGCTTTCACAAGATCTCTCAGGGTACTCCTTTCAATCAGACGTATACAGCGTAGGGATTGCGGCTTTGGAACTTGCCACAGGGGAGGCTCCATTTGCTGGTCTTCCGGTTACAGAGGTGTGTGCAGTGCATTTATGTTGTGTCGTAAGGCATATATTGTGCAACAGAGATTCAGTGCCCAGAAGGCGCCAATTCTAGAGGTTTAATTATCAATATAATTATGGCCAGGTTCCCAAGGGTCAGTTTATTATTAGTATTAGTTATATCAGGGCAGTCTGGGTGGCATGCGTATGTGCTCTTGGGTACTAATTGCATTCCTGCACTCGGGCGTATATCGCAAGCCACCTGCAGCCAGCCTTCTGTAACTGGTGTGTAGCCCAGTAAACCGGTTTTAGTGCAGTTGCATAAAAAGCGTTTTGGCGGTTAACTTTTGAATCATGGTAGACTGGAGCTATCGCTCGTGAAGGTGTCATGGCTTGGGAAAGACACGTGCAGCGCGTACGACTTTAGCATGAGGTCCTATTGCTTCCGGGCAGGTAAGACCAGAGTGTAGGTGTGCGGACCATGGAGATATTTTCTCAGCGCCGCTTGTAGCGTAGCTTGTGGTTGGCTGTGGCAGCCCAGTTGGAGCAACCAAGAACTTACTAATCTCCAGCATACGCGAACGTAGCGTTCCCGTGGCTTTTTCACAGGTAGCGACGGTCGTGTCACTGGATCCGCTTCAAGTGACATGCTCGCTGCGCTTCGTGTACTGGGCCGCCATGATGTACGGCGTTGAAGAACTAGCCGTTTTCATTAGTTCAAAATGGCTCATTTGTCCCACCGCACGTTTTATAAAATGATTGGCGAGCATAGCGAGCCCCACCTAGGTATCTCAATGTGGAATTTTTCCGTATATATCTCTCTAACAGTGCACCAACCCGATGACCAACATACCGCAATTAAATATTGAAATGCTCGCATTGTACCGTAATTCTGCTTGGAACTGCTCGCACTCGATCGCCAATCATTGTGTTACATTCCTCTAGTATTCATTCACAATATACCCTTGCCATAAATGCTAAGACACCCATTACCATCGTTAATGAAAAGCACTAAAGTGCAAAACCCTCGGCGGCATGGTACCATGCATGTGGGTTAGGCTACGTGTGTGCGTTAATCACCGTAGCTTAGTGTAGCAATATTTTTGTCACAATCACAGTGCTGGGCCAATGAACATGTTGAGAAGACCCAGACTGGCTTTATAAAGCAGACCTGAAATGAGAATAAGCAGTGGACGTGTCCTAAAGCCTAGGGACATGGAAATCGAGGAATGACAGAAACCATCATCATCTCATCGGTATACAACACAACCATGATCACCCAGAAATCAGACAAATCATACAACAATTTGGTTCCAGGACTGAGAATATCACCATCACGAATCAATGGCTCAAGTATCAGAAGTATCCTGAAAAGTCAGAGATACTGATTAACAAAGGTAGACAGGAGAAAGGCTCTGTAAAACACATGCGAGGCTAGCGTTCATCTGCACTAACCCAGACCTTTGCTAAGATTTGGCATCCATTATACGGGTAGCTTTCCACGGGACGATGACGAATGAAGCCACACTGAACTCAGTATCTACGCATGCGAATCACAAATGCACGCAACAGTGTAACATGCGCAGGTGCGGAGGGATCGGTATAATTACCCGCGGTTGGTGCAGTCGGGATACCCGCTCAGCTAGCGTTTAGATTTATCTTTCGCTAGCTAAACTAGCGTTGTTTCGCTGCACTCTACACTCGTCTTCCATTGATCGCATGCCTTGGCAGAGCACAAACAGCAGAATCCGGTCGAGGTAAGCAAATACTAATTAGCATATTGGCTTGTTCACTTGGCTTTCAAGCCTTAACTCTCGAACACAGTACTTTTATGAAAATCGTCACTTTTAAAATAAAGCCAGTATACTGCTCAACCTTTTGGTACCGCCCTTTTGTTGTCTCGTTGCACGTGGTGGCGGAAAACGTGGTAACAGACAGACAGACACACTTATGAACCAAGTAACGTAACCTCACTGCGCATGCGCGCCGAGGGTTAATAACGATATTCAAGAAAGTAAACCTCCATGCACAGAAGTTGGATTTTCTCCGTGACATTCATCATATCCCTGTACTGTACGGTACTTCTCCGCTGACTGACTGCACACAAGCGGTACAGTATCCACGATGCCGCGTGGCTTAGTCTTTGCACTAAATAGTGATAGGAAAGAGGATTAGAAGTGCAACGATGTGTAAAAAGCTGTACGTGACAGAGGGCTGTCGGTGTACTCTTGGGGGATATGTAGCTTCTCTTTGATGCATAAGGCTGATAAGCACTGCTGTAGTTTGTTTTCTTTCACAGCAACTACAGTGCTAGAGAGTAGAATGGTCACTTTTTAACTCTTTACCCAATATCTCAGTCATGCTGTAAGCAATCCACACAAGTGGCGTATGAGAATGATACTTAATCACTGCTGATGATGGTCCTGTGAGACGATGTAAGTCTCATGACAATAACAACCTCTAAAAGAAAGTCCGTCATAAAAAATAAAAAAATCAGGCTGCTTTTTTAGCAAGACTTTGAGTTTGAACCGAAACTTAACGTGGACAATCCTCGTCTATAGCAGCATCTTTATAGCCACAATCAAGCATCTGTAAAGCAAGAAGAATTTCACTGCTCACCTTTTAGTAGTTTTCAGACAATACGCGCAAACGGCTCAGTGGGCTCTTTGGGATTGGGTATTCTCGCTGGCCAAGCATAATGCGGGAAAATTACGTGTGGTGACTAGTGGTACAAATTTTGTGCCACGTTAGAGTGTAATTTAAGTATTACACGAACTGCACAACCATAAGCTGAATCGTCCATAAAAACACCAAAAAAGGGCCTAGCACAAAGTAAGCCAGCATCAAACATCAAATAACACTATCCGACTCCATCACGCAATCTCTATAATTATTGTTGCCTGGTGTGCCACTCCATTTGTTAACCCTCGGCGCGCATGCGCAGCGAGGGTTACAGTACTTGGTTTGTCCGTCTGTCCGTCGGTTACCACGTCTGCCACCACGCACAACAAACAGGTAAAATAGCGACACTAACGGGTTCAGCGCTACACTGGCTTGATTTTTTAAATGGCGATTTTCGTAAAAGTGCCGCGTTCAGAAGTTATGGTGTGAAAACCAAGTGAACAAGCCAATATGCTAATTAGCACTAGCTTACCTCGACTTGATCCGCTTTATCTGTGTACCTCGGAGGCACAAGAAGTCACAACGAAGGGCGTGTATCGACTCTCGCATGCTATCTACTACTGTAGCTAGCCCGTGTCAGACTCTCCGCGAGCTACTAGCGGGAGATCACGGGTAAACGCAGACTAATAGGCCCAGCCCATCAATTAGAGGTACAGCGCATGCGTAGTTCGCCGAGGGTTTGCACTTTAGTGCTTTTCATTCTCTCGGTTACTCAGTAGCATGACTTTTTCTATTTTCAAGCTGTAACTCCTGACTATTGTGTAATGTTGAATGTTTAATACTTCACCTAGGCAACAATATAGGGATTGCATGATGAGGTCGGGGTGTCAGCGTGCTCAAATCTGTTCATTAACCATGCTTCATGTATCCCATCCCTATCTCTCCCTACGTATATGCCTCTTTTTTTAAATTGGCAGGATTTTAAAGTTACTTGTCTCCATTCATTTTTATATACTACTACGTACGTATATCTCTGTGAAAGGGGGCAAGCCGCCTATAATAGAGAAAAATGCCTGTTGTCGTCATGGTAATACGCATGCCTACCAAGTTTCATCTGAATGTGTGCTGCCGTTAGCAAGTTTGAGGAGAAGTGCCTGGAGCTATTTGAACAATATGTAGTCGTCATAGAAACATGTTGTTGTCATGTAATACACATGCTTATCATGGAAACGATGTAATACACATGCGCACCAAGTTTGACCTCCATGCGTGCTAGTTAGAAAGTTTGAAGAGTGAAGAGTTTTAAGTAAAATTGCCTGAGGCTTTGTCAGCTATGAAGCATGTGTTTGCTGTGGTTTGGAACATTTATAACGGCGGATTTTTGTCGTTAACGAGGGATTTGTCTGGCAAAGAAACTCGTAAAATCATTATGTGTGCTTCTTAGTGCATATACATAAAACAGGCAATATGCTGTTCTGTATTACAGCATGGTATGCTATGTGAATGCACATTAATTTACGGGTGTAGGGAAAATCCGCCAAAGTTTAATTTCATACCAAGAGTGCTGTAGCAGATATGCAAGAATTATAATTATTGTTGTGTTTATTTGTGGGTTGCTCACAGATAATGATTGCTGTAGCAGATATGTAATAATTATAATTATTCTTGTGTTTATTTGTGGGTTGCTCACAGATAATGATTGCTGTAGCAGATATGTAATAATTATAATTACCCTCGGCGCGCATGCGCAGCGAGGGTACAGTAGTTGGGTTTGTGTGTCTGTCTGTCTGTCTGTCTGTGTGTCTGTTACTCTACATCTCACCTCTCGGATGTCTGTTCGTCTCACAAACGATGCGACGTACTCAACGGGCAATGAAGGTCATAAATTATGAGCGGTTTTTTCTGAAAAATGCTCCATTGCAGAGCTACAATGCTTTCAGCATTGTACGGATAATGCGTAGTCGGCCATTTTTTATCGCTGCGGAAAATGCGCATGCGGTTATTATGACAAGCTTACCCCGACCGGGCCGCTTGCTCTGTGTATCTTGAAGGCATAAGAAGTCACAACGAAGGGCGTGTATCGACTCCCGCATGCTATCTACTACTGTAGCTAGTCTGTGTCAGACTCTCCGCGAGCGTGGATACCACGAGTAAACGCATACTAAAAGCCCAGCCTATCAATTAGTGGTACCGTGCGTACGCAGTTCGCCGAGGGTTTGCACTTCAGTGCTTTTAATTATTCTTGTGTTTATTTGTGGGTTGCTCACAGATAATGATTGCTGTAGCAGATATGTAATAATTATTCTTGTGTTTATTTGTGGGTTGCTCACAGATAATGATGTTGAAACTAAGGGGTCATCCACCTGTATTGATGAAAAAAGATGATGGAGAAAAGGATGGTCAGATATCTACTCACTTATCAAAGGTAGAAAATACTTATCAATGATTGTTAGGAAATGGGCCACCTACACAAGTACACAAAATGTTACTTGCGGTTTATGGCATCTGCCAAGAGGTAGCAAGGCAAGGGGATACAAATCAACTACACCCAGTGACAGCTCTTTTTCAAGAAAAAAAGGGGCTGCCCTGTGTGGGATTTCAAACCCACAACATTCTTCTGTCTAGACGAGCGCTCTACCAACCGAGCTAGTAGGACAACTTAGCTAGTAGGGGTTCAAATCTTCAACATAATACAATACAAGGCAAACCTTAAACTACTGCGCATACTAACTCAGTATGTAGGAGCAGAGCGGGGTATGTCTAGGTGTAGTAGCTTAAGAGCCTATGTTTCTGCACAGAGCACTAGGCTGGTGCTGTTTATGATAACATCACATGAAACGACATACACAATGAAAGGTAGGGTAGAAGCTTAACCTAAGTTCTTCTTAGATGTCGTTGACACAAGTTCAGGTTCCAGATCGAAAATAGTAAGGTCTTTGCTATACAGTACATGTGTCGATAACGAGGTATTGAGGTAGAAAGGCAAGGCAAAGCAAACAAGTCAACTACACCCAGGACCACTCTTTTTTCCAAAGAGCTGCCCTGAGTGGGATTTGAACCCACGACACTCTAATTTCTCGGAAAGCACTCTACCAACTGCAACTCAGCTGGGAAGTGTTCGAATCTACAACACAGTACAACACAAAAGCAAACCGTGCTATGGCACAGTATATTCTCACTCAGTATGCAGGAGCAGACCAGGGTAATTAAACCACCAAATATGCCCAACTCCAAACTGAGAGCATGCATGTCAACAATGAGGTAATGTACAACTAAGTTTGATTGAGAAGGTGCAAATTGATGAATAATGTGACCACAAAGTCCGAAGATACAAGATGAAGTAAATTATTACTGGAATGCAACACGTTGTTTGGCGAGTGAGCGTGAGCAGTTCAATATTTTGCGTATTTAAAATCACGTACAAAATTTGGATATATAAAATTCCCGCATTGAAACGACTACGTAGGCTCACACCAATAATCTATTTACGGAAAGGAAATCATATTGTAAAGTTGATGGGTCTCCATGTGTTGAGGTACACTCATGTTACTCTGCAGAGACCATTCCACACTGCCCCCACTCCCCTCCCTTCCCCATCTTAATCCCAACCCAATTCAGGTAACCCAAAATCGTGTAAAAAAGACAAAAACTAGGACAAATTTACCACAAAGTAAAGGTAAGAACCCCTAAACCCTCTATCCACCTTTTGTGAAAGGAATCAGTCAGAAGCTTGAGCTAGAGAGTACAAGATTTAAGACTTGTATTCAGATCAAGTAGGACACTGTACCAACAAAGGTCAAGAGCATAACTCAGACGGAAAAGGTGATACGAGCAGTCTGTAAGATCATTTTTTATGTGGGTATGCCTACACAAGTGAGATTTGCACAATGATGCAAAAGTATATGAGGGCTGTCATGATGAATGACAGCAGGAAGGATATTGCAATGCATGCAAACAGAATCCTACTTGACATCAAGTGGGACAGCACACAAGTTGTTTATTGTGGAGTGAACTGGCTATAGCAACTAGAAGCACATCAAGCTCACAACTCTATGTGACAGGGACTAACATAGCCTCTACTAAATTATTAGCTGGCTGATATCAAGGTTATTAGTGGAGACTACCGATGGTGTTAGTATGCAAAAATATGTGTGCATGCATTGCATATCGCAATTCCCCGAATAAAATGGAAATGAGGGGGTTGCTTTATGATGGTATGTTGTGGACGCCCCCACTTCTGCACCTGAACCCCCACAGCAGCTTAGAGGATAGGGTAGAAAAATACATGAGCTTTTAGTTGCCATTGACACAAATAACTCCAACGATGTTCCCTCTCTTATTGTGACGTTGGCATTGCTGATGAATCAGTGCTCACCAAGTTTGCTTCCACAGCAGCATAAAAATTCTTACAGCTAGTCTAGTGAAGTTCAAGGAGGTTTGGTAGAGGTCAGTTTTATGTTAAAAGTGTGTTGTTTTAGCGTCAAATTTTGTTGTGTCAAATGTAAGTATTCCATATACATATATACTTCCAACTACTACAACCTAGACTTGGTATGAGCCTTGGCACAAGCTCCTACTTGCCGATTTCAACATGATTTTTGTTATCCTGTTCTTACTCTTGTAATTTCATTAGGCCGGAATTTTTTAATTAGCCTGCAATGGAGAGGCTTGTCAGTCCAAAGGTATGCTAGAGAGTTAAGAGCTTAAGAGCTTACCGGTTTGTCAGGTCATTTATCCCCCCATACTCTCCATTTGGTACAATCCATGGCAAAAGATTGGTAAGGCATGACACAGGTCTCGTGAATGTGATTCCAACTAGCTCTGTCAGTAAAGTTTAAAGGTACAAGAAATGACTACTTTAATACGTGTGCGAGGCAGGCAAATAGCAGTCCAGCTGAGATACTGTCTCTTTCTCTCACACTTAGCCTGAGGTGTTGTATTTATGTGCATTTGTAGATAAACATGGGTAAAAGAATGTTGCTGAATTTTCTGTCTGGTCGTGTACTGTCTATGTGTATGCCTCTTTATTATGTGTCTGTAATATAACACATGCAGGTCATAGATCTTTGTGTTGATCCTGACCCTTCTAGACGTCCCAGCCCTGCAAAGTTACTAAACACATCTCTACTGAAGGTAAATACATCTGTAAGTGATAGCTAATACTAAGATGCCAGAGAAAAGAATAAGGATGTTGTGAACATAAGAGCATGTCAACTCCATGCTTGTTGCATTCAATTGGAAAAGGCAATTGAGTTCACCTGGTTCCCGTGCGAAGCGAGGGGACGGTACTTAGTTTGTACGAGTGGTGTGTGTGTTTGTTGGTCCGTCTGTCTGTTACCATGTTTTCTGCCACGTGCAACAAGCCAACGAAAACAATGGAGGTCAAGTGTTGAGTCTCGTGGATGCTTAAAATTCTATCTACTGCTAACCTGTGCCAATAGTTAGCAAAAGACCTCATGTAGGTCTGCAATGTAGCGCAACCGATCAATTAGAAAACTACTGGCCTGCGCATGTGTGTGGGTGCAATGTGTCGCATCTCAAGTGCACCGAGGGTTTGGTTTTCATTTTTGCTAGCGCCCCAGTGCCACATGGCATGGTTGTAACATAATTCCCGTGGGCCGTGACCAAAGGGGTTTACGTTACCACTGTGCAAACATATCCCATGAGGTCACGAGGGGAAGCCCAGTGCAAAACCTCGGCGCACTATGCATGCCTACCGCTCATTGATAGGAGCTTAGGCTTGGCATTGGTATGCATTTACTCGTCGTGTTCTGCTAGTAGCTAGCAGAGTCGGACACAGGCTAGATACGTAGCATGCATGAGTCAATACATGCCCTCCACTGTGGCTTCTGCACCTCCAAGCTACACAGAGCAAGCACATCAGGTCAAAGTAAGCCAGTGCGTTGATGCATGCAAATTAGCTTTTTTGCTTGCTATCACGGCATATATCTCTATGATGCCGTCATTTCAGTAAAATCACCTGTTTTATAGTAACCCTGAAGCCGGTATCGGTTATGGACCACCTATTTGCCTATTAGCTAGTGGAGAATAAACAAACACACAACACACACACAAAGTACACACAAAGTAATGTTGTGATGGAAGACAATAGGGCACCACAATGGAATCCGATTGGGCACAGAAAGAAAACAAGAAAAAATAATAACACGAGGGTTAGATTGTGCACAAGAATTGGCGAGCGTGAAAGCATACATACCAGTCCATCAGCCAGTTGACGTACAATAGTGGCAGGGATGAACCCAATCTTAGAATGAGAGGAGATGAAGTGGTTCAACACAAACGGTCGATATCGCAGCAATGGCAAGGTTTTGATCTGCATGGTGGCCTAGTTAGCACCGAAAATGGTGCTTGTGGAGAGACAGTCCACGGAGGACCATGATCCAATGCCATCTCCAGAACATTAGCCAGGAGGAAGAGTAAGCTACATAATATACAGCCCCTGCAGTGTTCTGATGGTTCTGAGCATCACAAAGGCACTTATCCTAGTCCGTCTTTGCATTCGGATGTCTGCAGTCTAGGCACCACAAACAAGTCACTACTAGACTGCAGAGTGTCATGGGTTCGAATCCCACCCAGGGCAACTCTTCTTTTCTTTGAAAAGAAAGAGCTGTCCTGGGTGTAGTTGACTTGTTTCCTTGCCTTGCCTTTCTACCTTGCTACCAAGTTGTTGAGACATTCACATCAGATGTTTGTCATTGGTTGTGGGAGGGTTGGTTTGATTTCTCCGTGGAAGGAGTTGCAGGGACGCTATCAGTACTGGGCGACAAATAAAAGGGAGTAGAATGAAGCGTATAATCAGCATCTACAGGTACAGGTGATACAGAGTGGGATGTTAAGGATGTTGGTTTGTACAAGGTTTGACAGCCGAGGTTGTTAGGATGACCATTGACAGGTGTGTTCTGGACAGGTCTGTTCCTAGAGAGCACAAACACAGATTGATAATAGGTGCCATATTCGACATTGTTGACAAAAAGATCAAATGCAAGCCTTTCAGGCCATTATGCGCCCTGGAAACATTCCTCAATGCCAAAAATCACTATGTTAACTTTCTAGTTGCCTCGAACGTGTCCTTGAAAGGTTCCACAGTTCTGTAATATCATCATGCAAAATGTGGTGGCACGCCAAACAACGGAACTGATGGCATTTCTCTCTGATAACTTTGTAGGCCATCACGCCGACTCCTGCACAGTAGCAATGAGCCCATTGCTGACAAGAACCAGCACAAAACAGTGCTTCATCTTTAGCGGGGTTGAGGCTCTGGCAACAGACGCAACATGTTTCGGCAGACGTCTTAGATGACACAGAGGCAGTAGCTGTAACAGTCTTTGATGACTTGGAGGCAGGGGCAGTTTTTTCTTTCTGGGAGGCATACGTGCTCCAACTACCAGACCCTTTCTTATTTTACTATGGAAGACCTAGCTGCCGTATAATACAGTGCATGTGCATTTTCTTGGCATCAGATGGTCTATTGTTACATGTGTCAACAAACGTGAGGTAGCAAGAAACAGGCAAACAAATCAACTACACCTAGGACAGCTCGTTTTTTCCAACGAAAAAAGATGACCTACGTACCCTGTGGTGTATGCATAATCTTATACTTGTATCACTATCATGTGTGCATGCATACATTGGTGTAGGGTCACGTGTGTGAATAATTAGGTTACTGGACACTCGAGATCTGGGAAGACGCTCAATGTGAGCTCTATCTATATCCGCGCTTCTACGGTAATCCTAGACCTAGAACCCGCACGCAACAGCCCTAGGTGTGATTCAAACCCACAACACTGCAGTCTAGGCGAGTGCTCTACCAACTGAGCTACCAGGGCAACTCAACTGGTAGGGGTTCAAATCTTCAACACCATACAAGACAAAGGCAAACCTTAAACAACTAGTAGCAGACCGGGGTAATTAAATCACCAAAGACGCCCAACTCCAAGCTAAGTGTATGCATGTATCAACAAATGTGAGGTAGCAAGACAAAGACAAACAAATCACGGTGGACGACTTGACACAGGAGCAGTAACCATAATTTAGAGGCCCGTTGCCAACCTTGCAATAGGTAGCTAGCTCTTTTTGATTAACCCTCTGCGTTCAGGAGTTATGGTGTAAAAACAAGCGAAGAAGCCAATATGCATTATCACCCTGGCTTACCTCAAACTGATTGCTCGCTCTATTTACCTTGGAGGCACTAGAAGTCACAACAAAGGGCGTATATCAACTCCCGCATGCTCTCCACTGGTAAAGCGATCCTGTTCCAGACTCTCCATGAGCTATATAGTAGTGAGGGACCATACGTTAACACATACTCATAGCCCAGCCAAACAATTAGCGGTGCCACAGATGCGCAATGCAGTGAGTGTTTGCACTTGGTAGTGCTTTTCATTTTCGGTATCCACAGCTGAACATCTTAAGGTTAGGGTAAGAACGCATCTTTCAGGATCGGTATAAGCTGTAATAGGGTGGTGTAAGCGTATAAGCGCTGCCACCGACAGCTAGTTTCTGCATGTTCTCTGGTCACTTGTGTATTAAGTCTATGCAACATATAAGCAAAACGGAGTTAAGTTTTAGTTATGACCAACCTTAAAACATGCAGAAACAATTGCTGCACTTAATTTGTAGATGTTGTTTGCGACTTACGTGTCCGGAACAAATTCCTATAGAAAACAATTCTTGTTAGTATGCTAAAGAGACAACACCACATGGCCTCAATATATTTCCTTCTGTTCTATAATGTAGTAATGTACTAAGGGAAAAACCTGCTGCCTCACTGCTGATATTCTTCATGTTCTTTTGTAGGTACGAAAAAAAGTTGCACCAAATACATTAAAGGATCTTTTACTGCCTGTGGTGCCACTGGATACATCTAAACTTAACGGTGATTTAGTGTATATAATAACACTGTACTGTTTTGCGCAGGGCATTGAGTACCCACACACATACAGCATTCCTTGCACATTATTTTCGGCCTACAGACTGCCACCAATGCAATGTATATACAGGAAGATGATAGAACAGCAAGATTGCAGTAACATGTAATGACAAGTGATTAACCTAAAAGTGTAACCCTCTTAGCATGATACGTGGAATGCAGCATAAGGTCATATACTTTGTTCATGAAGTTATGTACAGCTTTGATACATAAGATATGAGTTTGATTCCTGGTCATTTCCAGCAATTAATTGTTAAACAGGAGCAAACTACTGCAGTGGTCCATTCTCTTTTCGTCACATATAACCCTTTCTGTCAAAAAAATTTACACACTTCTAGAAACGTCAACAAAACTCGCAAAATTGTGAACTTTGACCCGGTAGATGGGCAGCATTGCAGCATTATCTCGTTAAAACCACCCACGCATCCTCAGAAGGCATCAGTCGGCACTTGGATGTGGCGGTTGGAGCTTTGGTGTTCCTTTCATCTGCCCTTTCAGTGCTCTAAAAAAAAAGCAGAAAGGTACGTATTGAGTGAATTATGCCATAAATGTCTCAGCTGGCTGAAGTAGGTCTGTAAAACAGCAGGAAGAAAGATCGCCACAGCGCCTGTGCGCGGCATGAAAGGGGTGTGTCGATTTGGGAAGAATGACGCATGCATGCAGGAGAGTAGCTGAAAAACCCCCGATTGTTCGCAAAAGCCGAATTCGTGACTGAAAGAGATAAAGCACTATTCTAGGTAGCTGTTTTATATCTTTCAACAGTATAATACATACATGATTTGTAGCTCTTCTTCTGGAGGATAGATGTAGTAGCATGTAATAAATTTCTCTTTATCATGGTCTATTACATGTCCTTTTTCTGATGTTTATATCCTATGTTTTCTTCATTGCCGAGCGCGTTAGCATGAGGCAACTACTCCGGGTTGTATTCTCGCGATATGCGTACGTACGTGTCGGTCACACTTAAGAATGTCAATTAGTCACGCTTAGGAATGTCAACTTCCGTCATTCGTAGGAAGTCTAGCTTCCGCCGTGTGCGCAGATTCGTAGGAAGTCTGGCTTCGCATGCAGTCAGTAGAGTGCGCGCATGAGCAGCCTCAGTCGGACTGTTTATGCATTGCCTGGCAGGCGCGAGGCAAAATATGCGCGTGCGCATTCCTAGTAAATTAATAATATTATGGCAATTTCTTTATTGGTTAGTTGCTGAAACTGGACTTGAGAGTATGTTGGAAGCACTGAACACCACAACCACAGAAATCATTTGGACATAACAATGTTACAATAACATCAAATGCACACCATGTAACCAAATTTCCTCCATCACACTGTTTTAATTTCGTCATATAAAGCACTATTATAGGTAGCTTAAGTTCTTTGTTAACCTGTGCTCATTCTACACCAAACTGTTGGTTTGAACAGTTATTGTAATACATACATGATTTGTAGCACTTCTGATGAAGGATAGATGTACGTAGTAGCATGTACGTATGAGTCAGTGGCCTTTATAAACAAAACATTTGCTACCACCACTGTAGATGTGTGATATGTACAAATACACATGTGTACCAAGGGGTATTTTCTGATGTCTTTGTGGTGTTTCCGTTTGACTTGTTTATCTGGAATTCCCGCCTTTAACCTGGTCCACTTGCTCTCCCATCTCCATTCACAGTATTTTTGTATGATTATCAAACCTCCTGGAGGAAAGCCCAGGACGTTCTTTACTCTTTTGAGGGTAGTTGGTACTGAACAGGCTAAAAAGAAGTACAAATGTGAGGTCTACCATTTCCAGCAGAACCATCTCTGCAGTAAAGTCAAACATTTTTGTCAGACTGTTAGTAGCTTCGACTTCGGTACACTAATAACAAACACCTACTTCTTGCACTTTTTGATTCTTTTACATAAAAGCCCTGTTTGAGGATCATGTTTTTGAGGACTACATCTGAGCACAAAATGCTTGCCTTGCCGTGCTATAGCATGAGCTTTACCAGGTCGGTCTGAAATCTGAAATGAAGGTCCCTAAGTACCTATCTCACTGTTCTCGCCTCCAGCATCCTTTACAATAATGAAGTATTCTGTTAGGTCTTAATTACTGACACATAGACAGCCCATCAGAAATAATAGTTTATGCTCTTCAAGGTACTCCAGCTGCAGCCTGCCTAACATTAATTATGGTTTCACCGGTTCACCTTTGAAAAGCAGTACGGTACACAAGTCACAGCTATGTTAATTAAAGCATGCAGCTTTACTGCATGGTCAGGTGGCCCTTTTACCTATAGCTGGTTGTTCACTCCTCATGCTCTATTGTTCCTAGCTGCCCGCAAAAGTAGCATCTGTGCAGAATGTCTTGTAATTTTTGCACATGTATACTCACTGCAGTCTGTTCTATAGTACTTCTCTCTTTTGAAGATGCCAAGTGTCAAAACCATATCATTCGGCATACTGAACATGATACATGATGATTTTAATGAGTTGTCTACTGCTATCACCCTGAAGTTTGCTTCTTTTGTTTCTTTGTTGAGGATTCAATAGGGGGAGCTGATTTAACAAATTTAACGAAATCGTCTAATCCAGGGGGCATAAAATTCTTTAGGGCGGTTGGAATGCTGATGCCTTCGTCTGTCTGGTAGTTCTCAACAATAGCACAGATAGTACGAGTGATAGCACACATTGTTGCATTCAACATGTGAACAGGTTCAATCTACAAGGGGAAAAGAGGTACGTATGTGAATAACCATACATGTATTCCACGGCATATTATCAGATGAGGCGGACCCTAGTGCCAGGTAACCACCCAAGAAGAACAGCCAAGAAACTTGACACTTACTGCCCAAGGGAGGTGGAGACTGCCAAATAAAAAACCAGCTGTAGAATCCTTTATTGCTGAGAATAACTACAAATCTACGTGTTGGGTTCATTGCCTTCGAGATTGCTGTGTGTGAACAGCATTCGGTCGGTGAGAGTTAATAGTCACACGCCCACAGTGTAACTCTGCAATGCATATTTTAAACTGTATGGCTGTGGGCTATTTTAAATCCTAAAGGTTCAGGGGGAAACCAGGATTCAACAGGTTCGGCATTACTGTGCATTGTAAATGAATGTTAACAAAGTCAGCGTAAATTAACGCAATTGACATGGAGTGTCTTCAGAAAACTCAACATTCCATCTGCATCCACATCGTCTTGCATGCGCCACACTATTCAGTACGGTAATTCCAGCGTACCAACCAGAATGGCTCAGCATAATTATTTAGTAACATTACCATCCTTTATGTGCCCTCCACCCAGCATCCATACCTCAATCTTTGTATGTGATAAGAGTAAGGTTTGTAACTAAAGTCTATTTGACTTCAGCTGGGCCTGGGCCCTGAAGTTGATTAGCACTATTGTTCAGCAGAAATTATTTTTTGCCAACTCCTGACATTAGGCAGCCCACAGCACTACATAATAAGAAACTCTATGCATGCAGAAGGTATTGTATGTTTAATGACATGTTCAGGGTGGAGAACCATACTACTTGTAAGATCAGTCTCTAACATCAACTTGCATAACTACAGTTTTTGATGCAAATTGTTGGTGTGTAGGCATACACATCAAACAAAAAACTCCCGACCGCAATGCAATGTATCTCCTACTCACTTGTGCATTCATCTTCTTGGTCTGTCCAAAGCGAATTTGCAGTCGCCTAGATTGGTAGTCGGTACAGTTTGAACATGATACCAGTTCACGAAAGGCACCAGATCCTGGGAACCATGCTTCCAAATCCAGCTTCTTTGCAGCAGCATTGTTCAGTTCACCTACGAAACATTAAAACCTGTGGTCATTGTTTATAGTCCTACTTCTATAGAACTGTTAACGGTGCTGTTAAAAAATAGGAAATGCTTGTTTATGTCATACTTTAATTGGGCGTCTATGGAATCGAAAAGTTGGATGGATAATTATGTTCCTGCTTTGAATGAATATTCCTGCAGCTACGTACTTACGCATCCATAAAGTTAACCCTCGGCACAGTCCAGCAATGCCTAACTACTCTCTTCCATTTTAGCTAGCTTGCTAGCTGATTCAGCCAGATCGGCAATAATTATACACAATGGACTGATGTACACCAACTTGCACTTGCCTTGTGTCTACATTTAGAACCAAGTTAAGACGGGGCTATAGTACACATTCGTATTGCAAGGGAAAATTGTGTTGGTTATCTCCGTGAAAAGGGGGAAGCCCAAGGAGGATGATTCTAGGTTCAGCCCAGCCAAACTACATAGCATACACTGTCAAATGACAGCCCTTCCGTGTGGCTCCAGAAGCTATGAGCACTCCAGAAACAGGGCTTGTAGCTAGGCGAGGTTCTGTGGTTGTACAGAAACAGTGGGTGTTTGACCTCTCCTCTGGAAGTGCTTTCTTATAAAGGCAGCATAAAATAGTTGTGGTGTAAGAGTCTAATCAACATCTATGATTGTGTGATGCTTATTCGAGATCGCCCACGCACAATTCATTTGCACACGTACTACAGTATATAACGCAACATAAATGACTGAGTTCAAAGGCTTTACACCATGTGGCAATCAAATTTTTGTTGCAATTGCACTTTATGACTTTACTTTTAATAATGGTTCGTTCTCAAAAACTACTTCGTACCCTGTACCATGTTCATGTGGCTGACATGATGGAACAGGAATATGTAACAACAAACAATTTGTCAACCTACCACCGTACAGCAGATACAACACACTTGCACTACTTTTTTTAAATGCAAATTTTTTCCCGAAGAAAAGGAACGAGACTCGAACTCATACATAAACGAATGCAACACACAATTGGCACGCAAACACGAGTAATTCAATTTTTCGCACGCGAAACCCAAGTAGCAATTTTATAAATCATTTTAGAACATCACGGTATGTGCAGTGCCCATCTCACAAAAACCCAATAAAAAATATAAACATCAATATGACTAGGTACATAGGTTCTCTTCGCTCGCCAATTAATGATGCATTTATTGTCATTTCTTGTCGCTTGCCATGGAAGCATAAAAAATTGGAGTTTTAACATACCAATATTTTTTTACCTGAGACGATGTTAACAATGCGATATGGAATTCCAAGAGCCTGGTAAAATTCTTCTGCATTAGCTATCATTTCATCAAACACCCTCCAAGATTCACCATCATGCGGACTTGTTATGCAAAATTGTTCGACCTAAAAAAGTGAAAAATTACAATGCCTCAACCTCAGATTTTATGTTAACGTGGGCATGATTACTCCAGAATGAACAGGTACATATGCATAAACAATACATACCTTCTCAAACTGATGAACTCTAAAAATCCCCCTGGTATCTCTACCATGTGAACCCACTTCCTGACGGAAACAGGTGGAGAATCCAATGTAACGTTTCGGAAGCTCTTTTGGCTCCATCCACTCATCTCTCATATTAGAAAACAAACAGGGTCAACTTAAACTTATTTCATCTATGCAACGGCAAACTCCTAGGGGTAAATGTTTTGCAGCATACTCGATCCAATGTAACTGCTATCCAGTGCTACTGCTGGTAATTAACTATGCAAGATTGGCAAAATCCTTGAAAGCTAAAACTCTCTAACATTAACTACACCCAGGACAGCTCTTTTTCCAAGGAAAAAGAGCTGTCCTAGATGTTGTTGACTTGTTTGTTGTGCCTTTCCCTTTTTTAACTTGTAATTAACCCTCGCACAGCGAGGGTTACATACTTGGTTCATGAATGTGTCCATCTGTCTGTCTGTTACCACGTTTTCTGCGACTACGCACGAGACGTAAAAACAGCGATACCATCACTACACTGGGTTCATTTTTAAAAAGGCGATTTTCGTATAACTACTGCGTTCAGAAGTTATGGCGTGAAAAGCAAGTGAACAAGCCAATATGCAAATTTGCACAGGCTTACCTCGACCGGGTCCGCTTGCTCTATGTACCTTGGAGGCACATGAATTCACAACAGAGGGCGTGTATCGATTCTTGCATACTATCTACTACCATAGCCAGACTCTCCACGAGCTACCAGGCGGAAACCATGAGTAAACGCATACTAATAGTACAGCCCAACAAATAGCGGTATCGCGCATGTGCAGCTTGCCGAGGGTTATGCACTTTAGTGCTTTTCATTTACACATGCAGTGGCTATCCTGTTGAATGTTAGTAGTTAGTTTCTCCACCAATTTTTTCATGCCACTAGTGAAATTTACTGTAGTTGTTTTGTCTAATGTTGGTGGGTCTTTTTCTTTTTAAGGTAGTGTACAGCTTCCTATATAGTTATTGAACACCATTGTACTGTGCAAGGATGAGGTAAACCCCCAATAGGAAATACAACACAATTATAACAACACAAATTCCTTCTAAAAGCAGTTACAATGCTAGCTAGTTACCAGGCTGTTTAACTATTTCAAGATATATATAACCCTGTAGACTCTATTACCTATGCAAGGCACATAGTGGCTGTTCACTTGTTGCAATGAGATATTTCTCCTCTGTAGACGCATCTCCCACCTCTTCACTGCTCTTACTGATGACCTGCAGAGATAGACACACGGAGAGGGCAAGAATTGTGGCAACAACAACAGTAAATTTACATTCAAAAAAGTGCACTGATGAAGACTGCAGTGTTGATACCGTTCCACTACAGAACACATTTTAGAATTTACTCCATTAGAGGTCAGGTGGTCAGGTGCATCAGTACATTGGGGCAAAGAATTCACAATCACACAATAAGGGTAAATTTGCAATTCTACATACAACGTGGACCACAGTACTAAGATTTCAGGGAATAGATCTGCATGCATTTGCATAACCAAATGTGGTGGTCGCTTTATGATTTACTCAGCCAAATAATTTATTAGCTTTGACTGTTGGCTTCTTGGATGGTCCATGGCACATAGTGGAGCTGCCCTTGCTTAGGGCTTGCATTCATCTTCACAGTCCCATTAAAACATACATGGGTTTCTCCATTGTTTACTGCCCTTCAGTCTGTTAGGGAAACTTTGGACTGTGACTTCTTGCCAAGGCAGATACAAGGGCTAACCACAACCCTTGTGACCCTGGACAATATATCCAATTTGCACCATGGGGAAGTATATACCTATTCCAGAGTGCTAAGTCCCAAATGCTGCCAATGTTACAACTGGCTAACCTAAGGACCATAAAAATGAAAAGCACTAACGTGCAAACCCTCGGCGAACTGTGCTGGCGCGATACTGCTAATTGATGGGCTGGGCTATTTTTATGTGTTTACTCGTGGTATCCCGCTAGTAGCTCGCGGAGAGTCTAACACTGGCTAGCTACAGTCGTAGATAGAGTCGATACACGCCCTTCATTGTGACTTCTTGTGCCTTCAAGACACACAGAGCGAGCGGATGCGGTCGAGGATAGGCTTGTTCACTTGCCTTTCAGGCCATAACTTTTGAACGCAGAAGTTATATCAAAATCGCCTTTTTAAAAATGAGGCCAGTGTAGCGATGAACCTGTTCGTGTCGCTATTTCGTTGTCTCGTTGCGCGTAGTCGCAGAAAACGTGGTAACAGACGAACGGACAGACACATCACTCACACACACACACTCACGAACCAAGTACCGTAACCCTCGCTGCGCATGCGCGCCAAGGGTTAATTATATTTCCACTTGGTACAAGCACTGCCAAGCCATTAATAATAATCAGAGTAGAGTGGGTGCAAATACTTCTGCGGCTTCTGTTTAAATTTCTGTCCTTATGGCTTGCACTGCACTAGTTTATACACCATTGAGATCGAACACAGAAAATAAACCAGTGCACACGCACAGTTGGCATAAAAAATACTAGTGGCCTGCGAATTTCGCTACCACACACATGAATCACAAGAAAATTCCTGACTCATAGCTTTTTGATAACGAAGGTTTATACGGTTGATATTCCCCGTTATTATCCAATCGTTGTGTATATTATGCTGTTGAAAAGTGTGAGAAAGGCACTGAGTAAATCTCACGAGGCCACACCACAAAACTGAAAAATCACAGATAACAGGGTGGCTCTTCTATAACAACTGAGAGCTATAGTGAATGATTTTTACTAACAAATATCACAATGCAATTAACAAACTACTATAATGAAAAGCACTAAAGTGCAAACCCTCGGCGAACTGCGCATGCGCGGTGGGCTGGGCTGGGCGTTTTACTCGCGGTCTCCCGCTAGTAGCTCGCAGAGAGTCTGACACGGGCAAGCTACAGTAGTAGATAGCATGTGGGAGTCGATACACACCCTTCGCTGTGGCTTCTTGTGCCTCCAATGTACACAGAGCAAGCGGATCAGGTAGAGGTGAGCCAGCATACTGCGTCTAATACACGCATGCGCACCGCTTATTGATGGGTTGGGCGACGCAACGCTGTTCGGGACCGTGCCAGTTTGTCGCTCTCGAACTCAGTCGTTTCAGCAAAATCGCCATTATATTTTTCTAGCCCATGTACCGCTAAAGCTGTTGGTATCGCTCATACGCAGCCTCGTAGCCTGTAGTGCGAGAATAGTCGCGGACAGACACACACACAGACCATGCGCGCCGAGGGTTAATTATACATACCTTGTACAACATCTCATCGAAATCACTGAGTTGAGCAACCTCCTGCATAACTTCCTTCTTCATGAAAAACGGAGTATATATTGGAGTGTAACCTTTGGCATGTAGCATCCTCATGGCACACTGAATCAGTGCTTGCTCCAGGAAGACTCCAACACCCTACAGAATACAACAGGTAATGTATTTCACACACACAAGACGTGCGTTCCTGCCTTGAGTGCTGCTCAGATGAAGCAGAAATGGATACAGGAATATTTGAAGAGGTCAGAGCCAGAGTGGGCCAACCCTCAATATACAACTCTTGCCAGCTTTTGTTCTATAAGGACATTTAGAACATATTTGAAGGAAAAACGGCAAGAGTTGTATGTTGAGGGTTAGCCCACTCTGACCCCTTCATTTGCAAGTGGACAGCAAACGTGAAGATCTGCTAAAACTGTCTAAAATTATATGGATTACATACATGAGTATACTTTAATTTGTAGAATTCATGCATCGTGATTTGAAGTTCCTTCGGTGTCACAATCTCAGCTACCTGTGCGTTGTTGCCCTGGTAGCTCAGTTTGTAGAACACTCGCCTAGAAAGCAGAGTGTCGTTGGTTCGAATCCCACCCAGTGCCGCTCTTCTTCTTTTGAAAGAGTTGTTCTGGGTGTAGTTGCTTTCTACCTCGCTATATGTGCTAGTTGTTGACACATGCATGAAAATCAGGTGTGCCTTGCTCTAAAGAGCAGCTCGACTACCAATCCCAAGTGCATACATGCCTTTGGGCCCTATATTTAGCACCCTCGCAGCACTAGGAATCCAAGGGCCCTTGGACTGATGCACGTAGATTTATTGGACTTGCTGTCTAACTAACGTATTCTCCTTTTGAAAATTGGATGCCGTATGCAGCTTACATTACTAGACAGCTGCAGGCATCATTTTCATTACATTGTGGCATGTCGTAGTCTAAACGTGATGACATGGAATCTTGGCGTAGTCTACACAGAGTCTGTTACTTTGGATTCACCTTTAGGTAGTAACATCTATTTCCAGCAGCAACTGTTGCCTTCTGCATCTCAACTGCATCAATCATATGCAGTAAATCTATGTGAGAATACCGCTTCCGAGTAGAGCAATCTCCAGATGTTCTTTCCACTGTATTATCATCCTTCAACATAAAAATTATACTTTAATGCAACACTGAAAAGCACTCTTACCCTCAGCCCAAAAAACATGCACACATGTTGTTAATGTCAATGCATAAACGACCTGGGCCCTGCCACCCGGTCTAACCTGTCAACGTACACAGTTCCTATAGGCTAACTGCATCAGTGGGTAGTGTTATGAGAAATGCTTAACTGGTTACACATATCCCGAGTAATTCCCCCTCCATTGTGTGCTGACGGTAAGCAAGTGCATTGTGCATAATATATTATTGGTCTTTTTGCTTGTTTTTCACACTTAAACACAGTTATTTTAGGAAAATAAATTGTATAGTTTTGGTATCGCTCATAGGCCACTTCGTAGCCTGCAGTACCAGACCACCTTTTCCCCAGTTGGAGGGTGGTCTTGGGACAAACTACACACACCGACACCATACACAGACCATAATACTATAATACTATAACTCTCCCTGCACGTCCACACTTGGGGTTAAGAAACACACTATAAAAATTAAATGGGCCAACAGTGAGCAAATAAAATACCACTGGATATTAATTTGTTTAACTCAGGCTGGTTGATAGTGGTAGAACCTGGCTACAAAAATTCCCTTTGTGCATTGCTGTTCTTCTCCAAAAACTACCGGTTATTTGCTGGGCTTGTTCGCTTCTTCCAACACCAATATGCTCACTCTTTCATCAGGAAGAAGTCAAGAAGCACAGTAAGAGGCAAGGGTAAGAGAAAACTAATACAGCCTGAGGGACATTATCTCTTTCAACTGCTTTGCTGAGCAAAACTTTTTCAGTGACATCACAATTTTCCACAGTGTTACACAGCATTATAAAATTTCATAGAAAGTTAATTTCTTGGAGAGAGAGAGAGGAGTAGTTATGTGCAGAGGGAAACTCAGGAGAAAACACTTTTGCAATTTGGTAGAAAAAGTAAAATACAATGTGCATGCGCCAAAACTAATAAACCTGATAATAGAGTATAATGTGAATAACCAAATAGTCACAACCTCACACCACTCATCACGTGGAACAGGGGCCTGGTATTGGCATAGTTCATGGTCTGTAAACCTTGAAATCAGATCGCAGAATATATAGCTATACCAATTAAAAAAATGCAAAAGGCATTTTATGGAACACACAGTAGAGCAGTTCAGATACACTTGAATTTTTACTTCAAGAAGCAATGTTAGGTGGAGCAGCTGGTACAAAACTACATACCTCAGTGGCACTGATCGGAACTGAAGGGTGGAGAATGTTACCAATCTGGGTGAGATAAGCATGTCTCTGTAATTCACATTCCTTCAACTGAGCTGTGCAACTTTGGTTCAATTTGTCAACTTCAGTTTGCAATTTCTTTATCTGCTTCACCGTCAGTGCCTGCAGATATTGCATTGGAAGAGTATAAAATACAATTTGTTACTCACTTTCAAATCCTCTGATGTGAGTGCTTGAGCTTGGAGCTTATCCATTATCTCTTGTGAGATAGTATCACCATCCCCAATCGGTTCTTTTCGCTTCATTTTGGAGCCAATTTCCTTTGCACACATATTTCTGTATTTGTTCCAATTGTCTGTCTGAAACCGAACTGCAAAGAGGAGTAGCCTTTACGTGTGTTCCCACGTGCACACGAACAATGAAAATGGTGTGGTAGGCCATGCATGCGTGCAGACCGCAAAAAAAACTTAGAATATGGTTTGAGCAAGACTAAATGCGTTACAAAGCAAGCACAATTGCATAGTATATACCATGTTGCATGCCTAATGCAAAATGGGAAATTAGAGGCCATATAATTTGCTACGGCTTCTGGTATACATATTTGTGGTGCACATATTGGTGTTGCTCAGTGTGGTTGTATGTGAGTGGGATCTGGGATCACAACAAGCTAGGGGGCAGAATAAGAGTGTAGAGAACGGACCCAGTGTGCAACGACTTCCAGAAGCCGCACAAGTGACCACGCCCCCACGCACAAGTCGTCATGCCAGCTTGTCAAATAAGCATCTTGAAATAACTAGAAATGGTCCTGCAGTCTTCTGTTGATAAATATTGTTTCAGGATCGGCTTGTGCGGGTTATAAAGTCTATGTCTATAGCTGTGTGTGTCTGGGCAGTGTGGTCCTACGATTTTGATGTATTGGTATATTCGGAGTGGAAAGGTGGTAGCCTACTCCCCCATCCTTGTAATGTGTCTAGCCCTACCCTAGACAAGGTCCGACTCCGATCATGATCCATCCGGGCAGCAAGCATGCTAGACCAGGTCCGGCTCTGATGATCACTTGTGCGTAGGGGCGCAGTCTTGTGCGGCTTCTGGAAGTCGTCACGCGCTGGGTCCGTTCTCTACACTTGATCCTAAGATTGTGTCAAGGTATTGCCACAGAATGCTAAAGGCATACCTATTATACTGTCATTATGGTCGATGAGTATTACTGAAGACAGATTACAAGGATGGGGGAGGAGGCTACCACCTTTCCACTCCGAATATACCAATACCTCAAAATCGTAGGGCCACACTGCCCAGACACACACAGCTATAGACATAGACTTTAGAACCCGCACAAGCCGATCCTGAAACAATAGTTGTGTTATTTATCAACAGAAGACTGCAGGACCATTTCTAGTTATCTCAAGATGTTTATTTGACAAAGTCCTACATACGCTTCCTCCATTTTGAGTCTGCTTCAACCACTTTGTCGACGAGAGAAGCGTCCTTGAAACGCTTTTTCTGGAGCTCCTTAATATTTTCTGGATCACCGCCTTGGTCAGCGCGAAAGAGAACTAGGTCCAAAACCATACCCTCAGCTAGTTGGCGCGAGGACACGCACACGTGTACATACACACGTATATACGTACGTACGTACACACAGCCTCGCAGAGCCACGCCTTCTCAATCTGGGCGCATGCTCATGATAGTGGTGGAGCAGCAGACACGCTTTGCCTCTGGCTGGCTGAGGCTGTTTGTTGTTGTTAACCCTCGGCGCGCATGCACAGAGAGGGTTACAGTACTTGCCGTCCGTCGTCCGTGTGTCTGTCTGTTACTCTACATCTCACCTCTCGAATGTCTGTTCGTCCCAGAAACGATACCATCTACCCAACGGGCGACGAAGGTCAGAAAATATGTAGGGTTTTCTCTTAAAATGCTCAACGGACTGGAAGGCTTACCGCGGTCTGATCGATCCGCGTGCTCTGCGTACCTCGAAGGCACCAGAAGATGCAACGCAGGGCGTGTATCGCCTCTCGCATGCTATCTAGTAGTGTAGTTAGCCCGCGTCAGACTCTGGGCGAGCTGGCAAGAGACCACGGGTAACAGCTAAAACTAAACCCAGCCCATCGATTAGTGATACAGCGCATGCGTTTACTCACGCGTGCGCGTCACAATGCGCCGAGGGTTTGCACTTGAGTGCTTTTCATTTTTCAACTCTTATCGTGGTTAATCAGTGAACCAAATTTCATTGTTAGAGGACCCACAATAAGCAAGTTATAGGCACAAACATCATTTGCAAGTTTTTATTGCCAGAGGCTCTTTGTTGTTGTTATAACTTCAATTTTCGATGAACTTCTATCATGGTACATCAGTGTACCAAGTTTCATTGTTAGAGGACCCACAAAAAGCAAGCAATAATATAGTTTACAAGTTTTGCCTGAGGCTGTTTGTTGTTGTTTACAAACTTGTAATATTTACATGAATACCTTTGACGGGTTGCATATGTGTACAAATCATTCTGGGTGTTGGTAATTAGCACACTTTATCATAATGTATGGCATGGAGCTGTTTTTTGTTGTTAATACATGTAAACAACATTGTGTACAAACAAATTAAAATGCTGTTGCTTGCCGGGTCACGGATTCCAAACTTTGTGCAGCAAAGTTTCATCTCAATACCATACACGCTCTTTCAGTTACGCGCGCGTTAGGCAAAGAATTTCACGCGTGACGTCATTGCCGGTTGCTCGATCCTGGTGGACAGTAAGTATAGATATACCGTATATTCATATTTAGAGAGCGCAAGCTAATATTGAAATCCCTAGCGTCTCTGTCGGTCTTTGTCCGAAGCCGAAACGACGAACGGTCGAGGAGTTACACTCGTGTGAAGGTCACACATGCGTGGTTTGTGGCAACACCAAGGCAAAAGATCCGAATGTAACATTTCACTGGATGCCAAAAGATACAGAAAGAGAGCGCGGTGGCTGGAAGTGTTCGGTATTTGTGAGGAAGTTGTCAAGGAGAGTTTGTTGTCGACACTTTCCAGATGGAGACTGCAGCAAAGAACCGAGCATTACTCTAGGCAAGCGCTTTGCTTCTCAAAGAAAGAAAGGGCCAAGAGCTAAACGAATGAGAGAAAGGGGAGAGAGTAGGTCTGTCACCCCAAGTCATAATGGCAAACTAGTGCCTTGTAGGTGTAACTCCTCGACCGTTCGTCGTTTCGGCTTCGGACAAAGACCGGCAGAGACGCTAGAGATTTCAATATTAGCTTGCGCTCTCTAAATATGCGAGCGGGAGCGAGCCAACCTATGTAGTTGTTCGGGCGGAATTTCTCTTTCGTACGTCGTGTAAGTGCGCATGCGCGGCTTTGTACGCGCTTCTTTTTATTTACGCATTTTCACACACGGTGCCTCGCCGATCGACGATCTAGCCAGCTACTGGACCTCCATTCGACGGCATGCGCTGCAACCTTCGGTGACTGACCAAGGCTGTACCTCTTGACTTCCCAATCTTCATGGTTACTTGCAAATACGCCTAGGATTGCTCGTGCACGTACTCCTGCATGCCTGCTGCCTGGTGGACCACGACTGACGACTTGAAAGCATAAGGTAAGTACCGTCTGCTCACCTGCTCACCGTTCTGCCAATGTACAATACGCATATAACGGCGACAGGTAGATCTGTCTTGCTTCACGAAAGGAAAGCTGTGCGCTGACGGCACGTTATACAGCCCGGGCAAATCCCAAGTTGGGTCGCTCCCGCTCGCCAAGAATGTTCAACATTCCGTTATTGCCGAGCGTGTTAGCGTGAGGCAACTGCGATATGCGTACGTACGTACGGCGTCAATTAGTCACGTTTAGGAATGTCAATTAGTCACCAAAGGAAGTGTAACTTCCGTAATTGGTAGGAAGTCTAGCTTCCGCCGTGCGCGCAGTCAGTAGAGCGCGCGCACGAGCGGCCTCAGTCGGACATTGCGAGGCAAAATATGCGCGTGAGCATTCCTATTAAATGCGGTACTGCGCGCGCCTCGCGAGACGGGCGGTTGCGATGCGCAACCGGCAATGACGTCACGCGTGATTAAAAATGCGCTCGGCAACTCCGGGTTGTATTCGCGTAAGCTTATAATTATACGTACGTACGTACGTCGTCAATTAGTCACGCTTAGGAATGTCAATTAGTCACAAAAAGGAAGTGTAACTTCCGTAATTCGTAGGAAGTCTAGCTTCCGCCGTGCGCGTAGATTCGTAGGAAGTCTGGCTTCGCGCGCAGTCAGTAGAGCTAGAGCGCGCGCACGAGCGGCCTCAATCGGACATTGGCTGACAGGCGCGAGGCAAAATATGCGCGTGCGCATTCCTAGTTATCTTGACTCTTGCTACGTACGTGTACGTTTACGTACGTGCTTGCTGCTGCAAAGGGCTATTCTTGCACGCATGCGTATTTCTGCCAAAAATGACACACCCCTTTCATCCCGCGCACGCGCGTTGTGGCGATCTTTCTTTCTGCCGTTTTACAGCTAGACCTACGCACAGCCTCTGTTCCTGCCTTTCAGCCTGCTCAGACATTTATGATATGCATCACTCAATCCGGACGTTTTTGCTTTTTTAAACGGGTAAAAGGGTAGGTGAAAGCAACATCAAAGCTCTGACCGCCACATCCAAGTGCTGACTGACCACTTCTGAGGATGCGTGGGTAAGATAATGCGCCCGCTTACCGTGTCAAAGTTCACAAAATGTGCGAGTTTTCTTGGAAGTGTGTAAATTTTGTGACCGAAAGGGCTAAACTGAATAAGAAGAAATTTGAAATCTAACTTTCTTTAAACTAGCTGGAAGGTGTATTAGGGGACTGTAACTGCATCACAAAGTAGTTGAAGTAGCACTGTTACAGGTGAATGTTTGTGTTCTCTGTACACTGACATTATTGTGTTGTATGCCAATAGTAGTGAGTAATCCCTCAGGAGACTTGTCTTAGCTAGCTCTGACAGAATATTATCCTCCTTTAAACAATTACCAATTATGTGATTTCAAGCCGTTTCTTAGGTAAATGCTGTTATTGATGATACGGATCACACTGATATGTCAGAAGAGGGATCTGATTGAAACTGAAAGTGAAACGTACAAATCTCAAATGTGGCATAATGCAGGACAACTTGTGCCA
Source organism: Geodia barretti (assembly GCA_030341885.1). Classification (NCBI taxonomy): domain Eukaryota; kingdom Metazoa; phylum Porifera; class Demospongiae; order Tetractinellida; family Geodiidae; genus Geodia; species Geodia barretti. Next base: position 123,955 of record CASHTH010002730.1, on the reverse strand, counting down.
TCCCTACATACTAAGTACTACCGTACTTCGTGATAATAGCCTGAAAGGGCCTGGGGACGAGGCTACCAGAATAGGAACTGCCTCTGTCGAATATCCGCTGCTTGAATTCTGATTCTGTGCTCGAGCCTGGACCACCGAATCTCTGTCATTAATAGCAATGCACCGAAGTTCCCCTCCAAATATAATTAAACAACATCAGTCATTTGCAGGCACTATATATTGTTAATCAATGTCTCCAGCTAGCTTATAGTATACTTTTTCAGTGTGCAAAGTTTGACATTACATGTGGCCTTCAATTGACTCTATGCTGTGTGAAGCTCAGTTATAACCATCAACCAGGAGAAGAAAGCTGCAGCTGATATTACGATCTCATCAGAAGCCAGAGGGTAAGAGCTCCCTTTGGAACCTTCTATAGAAAATTAAAAATATATATTACGCGTCATCACATACTGGAATACAATGAGTGCAAGTTGTACTGCGCTAGGTGCGTGGAGTGGCAACAGTCGTCTATAACAGTACAAAACAAAATGCGGTCTTCGCAGTTTTTTCGTCGTTTTATCATTTTCAACTTAGACCCTGGCCGTTTTCCACAACTGAGAAAAACAAACCAGCAATACCTACATGTTCGTTACTACACTAGCTTGAGTTAAGCGGCATCAGAAGTTGCAACGGAGGGCAAGTAGAGCCCCACAATTTCATGTGTGTCAGGGTCAGACAGCGAGCTAGGGTTGCGGTACCGGCCAGCGCATGCGTATGTTCCATGCAATGCGCACGCGCAGTTCAACTTCAGTTTAATTGACGTCTGTAAAATAAAACGTCACTTTTTCAGTATGATGGACATCCACTTATCATTAACACTTGTAAAACTTTTCCCAACCTGTTGTTGGCGTTGTTGGTGTCGTTGTTGGTGTCGTTGTTTGGTGTCGTTGTTGGTGTTGTTACAGGCACATAGCTACACTGCGGAATGTCTTCCTTCAAATTGGTGCAAATGCATTTCTGCTGTGGATCCGGGGTTGAACAGGAGCAGAATGAGTCTGACTCACATGCCATTGCGTAATCTACGGTGTATTAACAGTAGATGAATTTCACAAACGGCATAATAATTACATACCATTGTGGCAAGTTGAAAAGTTTGTTGTATCCACACGAAAAAATCCATTTTCCTGCAATCCCAACATTACTTGTTCTTGAAATTTCTTTCAAGTTCATTGTCATTGAGCAAGGTACTTGCCATGACATGAACAGTGTACCTGCAGTGCATGAATCTATTATAGTTCCAAGAAATCTCATTATAATAATCATTACCATCATTGAAGCCTATCTTAGCATGTTTTGACATTGAGTTGGATTCATCAGTGTCCATTGTATTTCATTGTAAAGAAAGATACAAAGGATGCACACCCCATCAGATGTAATAATGCATTGGAAAGTGTTTAACTGTATATAAAGTGAGGAAAATGTTTGTTACAATCCAGCAAAAAAGTGCTAACCTTATCAGAACGCTCTTTGAAATATCCAACCTGGTCCCATGTAGCTATAATCACATAAGCAGGTTTGAAGTAGGCATGATCTCTGAAAGTGTCGTGGATATCATTTTCAACTTTATCCAGTACACTTGATTCATTTATTACTGGGTCCGTAAACCACACTGTTCCAGTCATCCTGGTGTCGACATCACCGTAGAAAGGAGCAATGAAAGTGTAATCTGCTAGAGGGAAGGGATCTTCTATAAAGTGTTGTGGAGGTGTGTTGAAAGTCACCAATCCATTGTTGTGTATCTGAAATAATAGGCAGTAAGTGGATAAAGCAACTAAGTTGCCTTCAATGTCCTTGTAACTGTTAAGGTGGAGAGAGTCACTAGTCCTAAATATTGCCTAAATTTATCAACGCGTAGCTCTAGCTATACTTTTAATGGACCATGGGCACAAATTCATCAACACGTAGAGATAAATACAGCGCAACTAAAAAAAACCTTGCAACTGTTGTAACTGCGACCATAGAAAGTAACCGGCGGATCAAGTGTGATGGCACGGGATGATGCGTCATCATTAGCAATCAGTTGCTGGTTAACAGAGAGATTGTAGGGATAAAATTCCTCCAGTGGTATCGCTCGTACCGCAACCAAACAAATTGCGATGGTACACAGGAAACTTTCCATCTGAAAGCACTGCTCTACTCTAGCTAGATAACCGAGTCAACAACAAACACGAAAACATTGACGATTCCATTAAAGGAAAACGTTCTAAAATACATAGCTCTAGCTGGTTAGCTAGCTAGCTATGAATAAAGTACAGTCTAGACAAAACTGTGCCACCGGGCCTCGCAGAGCACTACGCGGACGGTGAGCAAACCGCTGTTGTTAGTTAGTCACTCACCTTGTGGTAACAGGCTCATTTCTGGTAATCAGTAGTATCCGCTCTGATCGCAGCGTCTGCTAGTGCCGGAGACGCGCATGCACGCTAAGCTATATACATTGCGCATGCGCACTGCTAAAAACAGTCTCTCGATAGCTATATACCATGTACCAGTAGATGGCATCCTGAGACTGACCTCCGTTGTAAATTCTGTTGCCTCTACAGTGCGCAAACCCATTAATTGGTCGAGGTAAGCCAGTGGTAAGCCAGTGGTAATTTGCTTTATTGGCTTGTTCATTTGGTTTTGATTATCTGCAGTTGAAAATGACATTGCCCTCGGCGCGCATGCGCAGCGAGGGTTACGGTAGTTGGGTCTGTCAACATCTCACTTCTCCAATGTTTTTTCGTCTCACAAACGATACTACCTACTTTACGGGCAATGAAGGTCAGAATGTTTGTGCGGTTTTCTCTGAAAATGCTCCGTTGCAAGGCTAGAGTGCTTCCAGCATGCATTGTACGGCTAACTCCGTTAGTCGCCATTTTATCGCTGCGGAAAATGCGCATGCGGTTATATTTAGCACTCGACGGGTCCGCTTGCTCTGTGTATCTTGAAAGGCACAAAAAGTTACAACGAAGGGCGTGTATCGACTCTCGCATGCTATCTACTGCTGTAGCCAGCCCGTATCAGACTCTCTGCGAGCTACTAGCGGGAGACCACGAGTAAACGCATACTAAAAGCCTAGCCCATCAACTAGCGGTACCGCGCATGCGCAGTTCGCCGAGGGTTTACACTTTTAATTTTTGCTCAGTAGTGAACCCTAAGGACTCCATCTTCTCCTTCGTAATGCATCCACTACACGAAGTGATCATCTATTATCCTGAAATAATCAACAGCTGGACTCAGCATAGTCAACATGCAAAAATAATTTTTAACTGTTTTTGTGAAAGCTATAGCTACCAAGGTATTGAAAAGATTCAAGTTGCTTTCTAAATATTAAGTTTTATTGTATCTCATTGCCAGGTCTCTCCTTTTGAGGAGTAGGAAATACAAAATTGAGCAGTGACTGTGCAACCTGTCCATTGAGGCCATCTTGGTCTTTGGAGAAGGTCACAATTATTATCATCTGCAAACGTTTGCCCAGGAAGAAGGAGGCCTGGGTGGGCTGGGGGTCGGAGGGGAGAAGGACTACTACATATTTCAGGAGATGGCTGACAAGACCACACCCACTCCTCTGCTCCTGAATGGCCAAGCTGTCTCCTACATCCACCAGGCCAAGTACAAAGATGTCGAGTAGGGTTTCCAGCCATACCCCACAGTCTCCCAAAGCTTGCATATGAACCTTCCACACTGGTCTTGATAACACTGAATTCCGTCAATACCTAGAGCTTTCCCGTTCTTGAGAGCATGGTGGGCTTCCTCAAAATATTCGTTTCTGTGTATCAGGCAAAAGTCTTCCGTATTATCTGTAGCCTGGCCAAGACTTTTGAAGCCACTATTATAATTAAGTTTGATTGACTATGGTAGGCTCTTCCTTTTGTGTTTAAACAAGTTTTGCCTTTTTCAAAATTGTAACTTCTGAAATGTCTTTGTTGTAACGGATCACTGATGTTTAAGTTCGCTTCTTTTCAAGCTATTCAATTCTAAGGGCATGGTTGCTTTGCAGTCAATGTCGAACTGTCTTTCATAATACTGTTAGAGGATTGCAGCTCTTACAATGAACACCTTTCACTGAGGGGTTTGCACAGTGTGCAAGGGTTTCGCAACACTTTGATTCTGAATGCTCATTATGGTTTCATTATATTTTTGAATAGCAAACTAGCCCTTGCAATAGAAGAGGAAGTCTTCAGAGCAAATGAGCCCTTGGGAACATGATGGCAGCCCTTGAGGGTCAGTGTATATAAGGCCAGAGACTAGAGACTTGCATTCTCAGAGATGTTGTCCTTAATTCTGGTAGTTAGTGCACTCTGTGCAACTACCCTCCCCACTATTGAAGCAACTATCTACAAAAAGGAAAAAGATTGTGGGGTTTGTAAACTAACCAAGCGTTGTTCTTTTTTCACTGAATATCGTTTTTATTAGGATGATGTGCATGTGTACAAATATACAGCTGTTGAATCGTACTTTGGAAAGAAATACACCCAGACCTTTGATATAGTAATTGATTTTAAAATCACCTGCCTATCAGGTACAGTTTTCCACTAATAAGCTTGCATTTTATTAGCATATTTGTGAGATTCATTTTTGCAGTTGGAAAATATGGAAACAATCGCTCCAACCTGTATTCTTTGGAGATTATAAACACGACGATGGGGGGCAATATCTTGGCAAGACATAGTAGTGATTCATCTGCAGATACAAATGTAGATTGGTCTGGTTGGTTCCAGTTTATTCAGACTGATAATGGTGTTATTCCTGTGACATTCTACTCCCGTGAACAAGATGCTAATATAATTAACATCAAAAAGGCTATTGTGTCTGCTTTTCAAATCAATTCTTTAGGTGAAAAACTAAGATCTGAATCTGACCCTCAGTCCCAGCATATATCTAACTACACGTAAGTTATTGTCAATTATTATGTTAAATTGTTTTTGCTGTCATGATGCGTAATTTCGCTGTGTGAGAGCTATATAGGGATCACTCAAAGCGACCTTGCTACAGAAGGCAAAAGTGTTTCTTGTTGACGATTTATGTTTCACATTCATGGATTGCTTTGCTCTGTGTGGACGATTTTTGCTGGCTATTTTCACTGTAGTCTCGCAAGCACTCAGTCATGCACGAGGGTCAGTGCAGCTTAACCTTAACTAATTCACTACTACTGACAAATGTTGTCTAACACCACCATTGTCGAACCTTAAAACATTTTTCCACAAGTTCCTTTATGACATCATAGAAATTCATTGTGTTGAGCAGGAACTCATTACACCTCACTACAATGTTGAGGGAGTCACACGGAAATGGCCCACAGTTACAAAATGTCTATTCTGTTTCGTGATAGGATATAATTGCTGGTGTAAACTGCATATTTAGTAGGCTCGCTTGCATTTTCCATTCTGTTTGACACTGAGGGTCACTCACTGAGCAACCCGAGGGTCAACACAATGCCATAAATACCTGGTATGAGCAAGCATGAGGTAGATAATTATTGTAGAAGTCTACATCATATTTGAAGAAGAGTCCTCCTCTTCCAGTTTGAAGTACATAGTTGTCCAAGCTACATGTAATTGACCCTAGACTGATGATTTAATGCATCTTACAAACATGGTGGTAATATAATGCCATCATCCATATCTACTATCACAAACGGTATTCACTTTCCATTGAAATGGAAACGGTGGCTATACTATTTGGTTTTAGATGATGGCGTAATGCCACCATAATAGTAAACCTACTGACTTGAATGCAGTAGGTTAAGCTAGCACTGACAAACATTAAATACTCCGGGGTACATTTGATCTGTCCATGCATTCACAATAAAGGTGGCCTCAACATTTGCTTGCTTCACTAGAAAATTATAAATACTGTTTTGTGGTAATTAGATTTTTCTGCTTCATTTTGGGTATGAAATAAATACCTACAGCTCATTCCTTTCTCCTTTCAGTGCTTCTGCGAGTATCCAAGATATGAAAAATGGTATACTTAATGTGCATCGAGAAATAGTTTCTGGAGAGGTTGTAGGCTATGCTCAGCATGTCCCAAATGAAGAAGTAAAACTTGTGAAAAGAGAAGATTTGACATACGACAAGGGGAAACTATCCCGTGCAAAAGGAACTGTCTACTGCAAATTGATGACAGAGGTAAAGGGATCGAGTTACTTTAATGCTCCTGATCACGCTCAGTAAAAATTACTGCATGTGTCCTGTTCCATGGTTATATAGAGCACACAGAAGAAGCAATTTCGCACATATTTCTGTTTCTGGGTATAGTACCATTCCAGGCATGAATGTATCAAAACTGTGGTCAGGAACCCCTTTTGTTTTAAACTAGAAAACTTATTCACATATTCCATGAATGCGTATAACCTAGGAAAATGTAAATCAAGACACTGACAGGCAAAGTGACTCATTGGAGAATGAGAGACAGCAGGATAAGAGAGATACCGTTGCAAGTGAAGGTCCATATAATCCTGATGCAAATCAAACGTACGACAGTAATGTGACTACCAATAGTTTTGAGTCAAGTGGAAATTACAATTTAACGTTTGTTAAGAAGTACCGCTCACGCAACCGAAGAAGTGTCATTGATCATGCTGACTTACCGAATGCAGTAATGACATCATTGCTTGGATCTATTAATCAAAGTAGGTTGCAGTATATTTTTCAGTATGTTAATATCTATTTCTCTACAGCTCAGAAGGTTATGATGAAAATAATTGAGCTGAACAATTTCCTTGGCGATATAAGGAAATCCCTGAAATTTCTTCATGACCATCCACAAAACCTAACTATAGGTAAAAGAAACTCGCACTATTTCAACTAAAAATCAATATATTTTTTCTTCCACAGCTCACAAGCTCGAAAAATTAATTAAATTAGAAGCTGAGTATGGCCAAGCACCATCTTTTGATCCAGCAATTGATATTGTTTTGGAGTACCTTAAACCCGTATGTTGTAAATTTGTTGTTTTTTTATTTGTATTTATGAGTGTTTTTGCACAGCTCATTGGCTCAAACAGCACTAAAGATATCAGGATGCGATTTCAACTCTACTTCATTATCGCACCAGCAGGAAGTATTTCATCACAAATGGTAGTTTGCTACACAAAAACCTAACCTTGTTTACAAGCCACATATACAGGACTCTCCACACTCTGGCATTACAGATCCCACTAATACTTTGCATATGTCTTGTTTTGTACACAATAGGCACTTATTCAAGGTTTTGAAAAGGCTGTTAATGATGATGAAGAGGAAACTGCTGCAGTGTACATATCTATAGTTGCTAACCCACAGCCTCGATTTGTTGCCAGATTGGAGTATCTAATTTCATCCGATGTCCATTTAAATCACCCTCTACTACTAGCTTATGGTGCCCTATTATCTAGAGCGTCTCCAGAGTTACAACACCGTATGATTCTATTTCTATTCGATCGACTCCCAGAAGCAGAGAAAAACAATTATTCTCTCATACACCATATTCTTTCCCTTGGAAACACAGCTTCACCTAAAATGTCAGACTTTCTTGTGAACTATCTTAGCCATTCTCAGGTGGATGTCCAGCTGAGTACAATTTTAGCTATGCGATTTATAATGGATGATGCTCTGATACAAGTGTCTCTCAAAGAATTTCTTAGTGGACCCAAGGTGACTGCAGATCATCTGACTATGATTGGAAAAGCTCTACTCTATGGTACTGAAAGAGCCAAGGTCAATGGTGAGAAAAAGCCATATTCATCTGATATTGCACAGTTACTTGTTTTGTCTGCATTGGGCACTAGCAACGATGAACTTATTTCCTCCCTTACAAGCTATCTTGAAACAATCAATACTGAGCATTCAACATCTCTTCTTCATTACATGCAAAATTCCAACACAACACGTTTCCGCAGGGGAACAAATTGGGCTGAGAGTAAATCTGTATATGACCTGGTCGAAAGCTCTACAGATCGTGTAAATGACACCAAGCAATATCCAAGTTACATCTCTTATATATGGGGAAAGCAGTTAGGTGGTAAAGATATTAATATACAAGTGGCTGCAGGTGTCTTTGCTGGTGCCAATGATACTGGTGATTACAAACTTTTTGGGCACGCCGTAGCGAAGGCTCATTGTTATGATTATACTTTAACAATGCTTGAATTTCTTGTTATGCGCAAAAAAGATGAACTATCCACTGTAAGTGACCTGTACGCAATTGTGATGGGGAATACTGTGAAGAAAGTTCATGTAGATCAAGATTCAACTGTATGCAAAACATATGACGAACCTGTCTACGAAGCAAAGGAGTACACAATATTTGACTTCACCTACAGTGTATTTGTGGTGGTTGGTACCTTAGATTTTGAACTAACAGCCCATGCTCACTTCACAGCTGGGTTGTATGTAGAGTTCTGTGAAGGTAAGGGAAGAATAACCGCAGGTGCTGGCCTGTCTCCAACACTAACCTTAACTGTTGCTGCTTCCGGTGATTTAGAAGTTGCTGTAAGTTGTAGGGAAAGTTTTAGGTACGACAAAATTTTGGGGTCCATATAATTCAAGGTTTAGCTGCCCTGGGTGAGATTCGAATGTCTAGGAGTGCACTACCACTGAACTATTAGGGCAGTTCAGCAGGCAAAGGCGCACAGCACAAGACAAAGCGAAATGTACAATACATAACTGTGCTAGGTTGCAGTAAATACCAACTTGGTATGTATATAAGACCAAGCTCAACATTCATGTGTTTGTTAGGTATGCTACAAAAATTTTTATGCTTGAGCTGTCAGTAGTTCCCCTATGTAATGAATAGTGATTTTTCATATACACACACTCTGCCATGATGTAGTTAGTTGCTAAGGCTGGTCTCACATTATCGGCAACCTTAAACTACCAACTGCTTCCAGAGGTCACCTCAAATATATGCTATTCAACTAAAGATGGAGTATCAATCAGCAATTGCATTGGAATCTACCACCAGTGGGAAGATAACAAGATTGAATTGTACGCATGGTATGCATGGAGAGGATGGTGCGGATGGTTTGTAAGTTCCTAAATAATACTGAACTATAATATAAACTGTTAGATTTGCTTGTTCCATTGAAAGTGCTATATAGTGCAAACTCCCCGGCGAGCCCATTGTGTTAAAGTGCACAATTTTCATGTGCATAAAGCACCAGGAATGCATGCACGCTGGGTTAATAATAAAGAATCCGTCAGTGCAAATTCAGGGGTTTTACTATGCTGAATGAGGAGTACATGAATACAAGAGCATACTTGGTCACCAGGAGTGAACCTTCATGTATGAGAAATTTCTAACATCATTTCACATAGAAGATAGTGTAAAGCCTGTGCACAGGCATGACATGCCAAGACAATGCTCTTTGAACCACTAGTTTAGCATACTTTCACTTGCTCGTCCAATTCAGATAAAGTGGTGGGCTCCTTTTGCTTTGAAATACTTATCACTATTGTTAGTTTTGGGTAATAATCTCATACCTAGTAACTGCTATGGTCCAATAGTACCTCTAGCAGCTATTCGTATAATTATAGCTATGTTTATTACTGGTACCAAGGATATTATAGATATAATGTAGGAGATTGGCTCTACATTGAGTAATCACACAACATGTAATGCCTAGCTGCTTGAATACATTACTATCCCTACTAAACAATGTTTTTTTGCCTTTCAGGTATGCACAGGAAAGGATGCTTACAAGAAAAAGCATAAAATAGATGCCCTATCCTTTTCATGGAATGTTAAGGGAACAGGAAAGATGACTATTTATAAGAAATGTCTCGGGAGTCTGACTTGCACAGACGGATTTTAGTAACTATTACTGAAAGGATGACATTATACATAGACAGTAGAGCTAAGAGTAGTAGTGTTTCCATAGCAGTCATAATTATCGTTTTCATAATGATACCTACATAATAAGCACAACATCATTTTTTTGATGGAGAATCAAAGTAATTCACTACTTCTGGAGGAATATGAAGTAGCTAAACACAGTATGTCTGTAAGCGCAGTAATGATCATGTTATACTGTGCAGAACCATGTTCTTTGAGTAAAAGCAACACCTTTCTCAAATATGTTGGGACAGAAAAAGCAGTAGTGAGGAGTTAGTGGAGAGAGCCTCATAGTTCATCATTTTTTACACCACTGTGATGGTGTAAGAATAATTGAGATTTTGGATGTGCAGGTTGACATTGGTGCCTCAGTCATTTTCAAATGTTGCTGGATTTGGACCAGGAGCACCAGCTACTCTATGAAGTGGATGTAGATTTTAGGGGTAACTATTGTTAAGTCATAACTACAGCAGGGATCGAGGTGTGCAAGAAGAGTTTGGATAGCTTATGGGGCAATTGAAGAAACCTGAAATTTTTTTGTTCGAATGGACTGTCTTGATGGGTTTTGTGGCCCACTTTGGGGTCCGTAGAAGGATAAAAACCCACAGCTGCCACATTAATATGTTACTGAACTTATGGACACCTTGGCCGGATCCAAACTAATCATACCACAATAAGATAGCAGAGAAAACGCCAATTTCTACTGCCTCCTTAGCTCATCAGCTGCAATACTAGCTTCTGCATTTTACAATAGACATATGACTTTAAATAACTTTCGTAATGTGTTTGTGTGCTTGGCCAAGTTCCACTTGTCTCACATTCTGCCCAAATTCAAGAGTGCTAATAGTCTCTGCCAAATTGGATGCAAGTGGACTTATGTTGACAAACACACACACCTGCAGGTCAAAACGCACAATAAATAATAATCAGGCTCAGTATGTAATAGCTACCTTAGAGTCTCCCCCAATTGAAGGTTGTAAAAGAAAGGTGAGTTTTGAATTACGATAGGGAATATGAAGTGCATTGTTCCTGATGGACGAAAATACCTGTGAATAAAAAAAATCTAGTGATACCTTCATGATTGAAATGTTCAACTCTGACTATTTTGAATGTGTCATATCTATGTCATGACCTCTAGAACTAGCAGCAGTGGATACGGAGATATATATTCAGGGCGAAATGTTATAATATACCTGTCCAAGGGCAGAAAGAGATTTGTTAATAGATGCAGCTTCAACCAATCTTATCCCAGTAGCCTCACTACGTGAAATCCTCTCAGACCCTGCGAGGTCAACGAGGGTCAGTCTGCCATGACTTGTAGTCTTAGACACTCTGTCATACCCCTCCACACGCAGCATTAGAACTTGGTGTGAACGAGAACTGTGTGATGTGTCATAAGTACATATTGAGTAATTCTTTCTCTACTCTACCTGTTAGTGTTCATTTTTGTATCTGCGACAGTTCTGTTTTGTTCTCCTTCTTGCATAACCATCATTATGTCATCCATGTTTCTTATTTCAAATTCTGTCAAACCCTGAAAAGCAATAGGATGAATCGCTATACTGCTTTAGAGAAACAATACCTGTACAACTGTTTCCTTTCCTTTTTTAATGATTTGGAGTTTCTCATGCCCATCATCAGGTGCAACAAGAAGATCAAACACTGCTTCGTTGTAGACCTCAACCATAGACACCTAAAGCAGAAGAATGTACAGTTTGAGAATTAGGAAATCGGAATGAATTTCTATACCTTCATGGAGTACTTCACTTTGGTTCTTTCTTTACAAATTCTAAACAGTTCCTTCACTGATCTAAATAATAACACAGTATGTAGTCAAACCACAAGGAGTCTGTTTATTGGTTAATCACACCAAGTCATTAAATTTTCGACAACCTTTCTCCAAGAGTGTTTACTATTGGATGTAGGACTCTATGTCATCAACAACTGAGTGTTATATCCCTCCCTTACACAACCTGATGTTGACTCCTGGTTGGTCCCTTGAACCCATCATAGTGTATGTTTTTCCTGCTCCAGTTTGACCAAAAGCTATAATACACACGTTATATCCATCCACGCATGATGTGATGGTTGCCTTAGTGTCCTGAAATACCTAGATGTAGAATTAACAAATCGTCTCTAGTGTAGTTACTGATGTGTTTTTACCTCCTCTTGAGTAGAGTTGGGGGGGAATATTTTTTCAAAGTCATATGCTCTCCGTCTGCCTTGTCCAGTAGAGCACACAATCATGCCACTGGCATCAAACTTCAAGGCACATGCCCCACGCTCATCATAGCGGCAGCGACAGAACACACGAATATTTCCTCGTAACTCCTGGACCTGTTGGAAGTAATATCAGTAGAACATTATACTTTTTCCTGATGCCAAATTACTATGCACCAGGCTGCTCAAATGCTGATTCAGTGCCTGACAGGAAAAATCAGAAACTTGACAATAACTATTGTTGTAGTCTTCCCCCACCTGTTATAAACATACGTAGGCTATTTTAGTTACCCAGTTTGACAATGTAGACACTATGATAAAATGTTATCTATGTGTTATGAAGTGCCAGTGTTTAGGCTACATGTGATGCCACCATGCTACTGTTTGTTGCTTATTGTGTCACTTGAAACAAGGAGCCTAAATGCGGGAAGTACTCATCACTTACCTCATTGTACAGCAGCTTTCGGTGCAAGGATTCCTTCTGATAAAGAGCTCTTACTTCACCAATTTCCCTCGATTGACCACGGTAAGCACATAGTAATTTAGTAATTTCTGAGGAAAACTATTAAATACGCTGTTATATGTCTTGCATGGGGCATAAGTTGATATCAAGTACCTTGTCCAACATGGTTCGGTAGGTTGTCATTCCTTTTGTAGCAGCGCTTTGCAGAGAGACTATTTTCGTTTGCAAAGTATTTACATCTTCCTTTAGAACATGCAAATTCCTTCTGGGAGTGAAAAATATTGATCTGCCTGATGTAGAGTGCTTCTTGTTGACCTATGAAAACACAATCTCAATTAACACTAGTTCTAAGGTGTATTGACTATTTTTGAATATTATAATAAATCCTTACAATTTGCTGTTGATACTTTGAGTGTCTCTCAGCATCTCTTTTTAACCGTCTGTTCTCCATCTCCAACTCCTGAAGCTATATAATATAATTTTAGGGCAAGAGCTAACCATGGGATTCATTTGCAGTTATTGACACACGTATCCAAACTGATCCCTATGCATTACCCTATTATAGCGTTGAACATGCTCAATTGACTAGGAAAGCTCATAGCTTAGTTGTAACTTTCTAACACTAGTCATGGACCAAAAATTGATACAGCCAAATGTTTCAGTAACACCATGCTACGATCTTCAGTTGCATAATGAAAGATACAAGCAAGGGCATGGTGATGATGTAAAATAGAAAGGAATATGTCAATCATTCCTATGGCAAGGATGGAAAACCAAGGTTGATGAGTGGAAAGAAGAGTATAAAAGTAAACATAGAAGAAAGCACATAATAAATAATATAAAAGGAAATTAAAACATAAAAGAAAAGCAGAAAAAATATACAAGTAATGATTGACACATTCCATAACATCATCACCATGCCCTTGCTTGTATCTTTCATTATGCGACTGAAGATGGTAGCCTGGTGCTACTGAAACGTTTGGCTGTATCAATTTTTGGTCAGTGACTAGTACGTATTAGAAAGTTAAAAACCAACCCTATTATGGCAGTGCAAAGAGTTTAAAAGTAGGCAAGCAAGCTTTTAAGCATAGTATTGGTTAAAATAATTATCAGCCCCACCCCCCCCTCATTTTTCACACGAACAGCATAAGGATTACGAAACTCTCACAATACTTTCAGTTGCAGGTGATGACAAATTAAAAAATTATTTGATGGCTGTGTGGTGATTGATATCAGATGTGTATATACTGTAGGACTAAAACTATGCTAAAGTTTTAAGATTTAGTTTGTGCATGTAGCTATGCACAGTGAATTCAATAGTAGTCGTGGTAATATCGAATACCTTAGTTTGCAGTATTTCGTTGTCCATTTCCAACTCCTTATTTCTTTCTTCCATTCTTTTCAGCTGATATCTCTGTAGTTTTATCAGTGTTATTATTATAAGTTCACATAATAATCACCAGGCTTACAGATTCGACTAGTTGCTTCTCCAGCTTTGCTCTCAACATATCTCTTCCAGAATGTTCTGATGTGTCCAAAACACCTGCATAGAAATCATTAAAATAACGATGCCAAATGTTAAAATGCAGTTTAACCGTCATCATTAAGAGATGTAAAGATGCTGACACAGTCCTCTACACTGTAATTGCATTGTCTGAGTAGAGCAACAATTGCCCTCGTGTCTTTCCATTGTGGACAGGCTTTCTGAGGGAGTATTATGATTTGGAAGGTTTGTCTCAAATCACACTCATTATGATCATACCTGTACTTTTTCAGCAAGGTTTGTAATGTTAGGTACATGTCTCTCCCAGTTAAGTGGCATCGGTAACCATGCTCCGCTAGTTTCATCCAAGAAATACAAGACATTTTGCGTTTCCTTCGTGTACAAAATACCATTATGAATTCAGTCAAAATAAAACCATATAAAATATTATACCTGCCTGAGGTATGTTACCAATTTTCCTTTAGTGGGATGAATAAATTCTCCAGAACGGGTATCACGAAACTGTTTACCTTGTGCCAAACTTTCAGAGTTCTGTCAATTGCTATCTGTAATAGTATATCCACTGCCACTGACACCAGCTAACCTCATAAGGATCATAATCTATTGCTTTAAAGTATCCTCTCTCTTCCCATGACTTTGGAAAGTAGCGCCACTTCTAAAAGTATGCATGAAACATGTATCCTTCTACTGATGGGGATCAACAGCATGCAACAGAAAATACCTGTTCCTCAAAATCTACATAAAACCGTTTTCCATCGTCTCTCATATACACTGTATACTCTTCAGCACCATCATAAGTCCTAAACAATTCAAACGTTGTGCGAGCAATGTCTCCTACTGGCGATAGTTCCTCAGTTACTGGTCTCTCTGCCTTCACTCTTTGTTGGTGTTTAGGGTCGCTATAAGACGGAGTTATAAAATCAGGTGCACATTCTCTGTGGTCACTAGACAATGAGGACGACAATCTAATTGGAGAGGCCAAAGGGCTCAGTTAAATGACTTCAGGATGTTAATAAGTGGTAGCTATATACCTGAGGGGCTCAAAAGCTCTTGTTGTTAGCTGATTTGGGATGTTTCTTCTACGATGGGTCGGGGATTTGAGTTTTGAGTAAGAATGATGACCTTCCGTAGGCTGCCTAATGTATCTGCTGTGCAAGTGGTGTTCAGAAGACAGTTCATCGTCAGATGCACCGCAACGGACCTCTAGAAAGCAAATCCAAGAGCCCCTTGTGGTTTGGTGCACTATAGCCTATGCTTACCTCCCTCCGACTCCGGTTTGCGGTAGCTTTTCCGTACAACTTTGGCGTCTACCTGCCCGTTTTCTTGAGACTGCACGACCACCACATGGACCTCTGGTTCTGACCGCCGGGAAATGCCAGCACCCATCGCTGGTTCACTGCTCAAATCTGTATAATATACTTCTTTTTGCGCGTACAGGGGCGGGGCTGAACGGGAAACACAAACACCGCCCACGCATAAGGGGTGTGTAAGAGAGGAGCAGGGAATCCCCTCACCATGTCCAAAATGATCCTTCAACTAGTGTTGATAACCCTCGTCGTTTGCTGTGCTCGTGGTGCCGTGTTCCCCGACTGGTGTGTTGTTCCAGGAACTGTCCACGTCCTCCAGAACCAGACTTGCAATGACTATTCATCGTTAGCTGCTAAGACTGTCCAGTGGTACGCCATGAAAGGTGAACATGAGGCAAGACAGATTCTTCTTGATACACGGTCCTGGGTTCCTGAACTAAACATGTCCAACGTATCGGTAAAGTTTGGAGATCTACGCGGAGAAAATGACCTAGTTCCCAGTCGATACCTTCGGTGGTTTGAAGTTGGGTACGTCTTTTGTCGCCACACTGTTAGATATGCAGACTCAGGGGGTGGGTGGCGTCCAGACCCCTTGCTTGATCCTTCAACAGAGGATAACATAGCTTTAGAGGTGTCCGTAACCACACCATTTTGGATTAGCATCCTTGTTCCCTTCAGAGCAGCAAGCCCCGAGTACAGTGGGGAGATTAATGTCTCGATAATGACACCTGAAAGTGAGCTGCTAACTCAAACAATCCCTGTGAAATTGACTGTGTGGAACATTAGTCTGCCAGACCTAAAGGACGCAAAGTTTCCTGCTGTTTTCTCCTTTTCTCCCAGTGTACTTAGTAATATATATGGGGAGAAAACAACAAATATCTCTCAACTCTTTTATCGCTTATTAATTGATCAAAGAGTAGGTGGAGATGACCTTTATACAAAAGAGCCAACCGATATTGATCTTGCTGAAACGCTATCTTACACTGGTATACAATGGCTCACCCTCTATGATGTGTACGGTGCAGCAGGTATTGATGAAAGCATGAAGTTAAAGGGTGTGTGTGTTAACTTTACAAGTGACCTTGTTGCCAAAGTTATGAGCATTCTCTCTCCAGTGGTGGAAAAATACAATGAGGTTGGAATATTACCTAACATGTTTGTGTATGGGTTTGATGAAGTTGGCCCTGAGTGTGAGCAAAGTTTGAGGAACATGTATGGAGCAATAAAGACAAAGTGGCCTCAGTTGCGCACGATGGCTACACTCAACTGGCTTCCACCCACCGATCTACCTCTTGATGCCTGGGTTTTGCAGTATGAGAACTATAATGCAGCTGATGCTGCCAAGTGGGTTGCGACGGGAAAAGAACAGTGGTGGTATCATTGTATAGAGCCATCTGGAACCACGTTCCTTAATACCTTCATCGAGAGACCTCTGATGATGGCTCGACTGTTGTTTTGGCTGGGTAGTGCTCACCCCGTCAGTGGCTGGCTATACTATTCGAGTGTAATGTGGAATCGCTATCCATCTTCAAAAGCTGTTATGGCAAAAATCAGTGGCACGGCAAGAACAGATTTTGATCCTGCTAACTATATCTGGCTACCGAGGACGGACATTTTTGCCAATGGTGATGGAAACTTTGTTTACCCCGGAAATTCTGGCCCCATTCCATCAGTTCGCTTGATGAACATTAGAGATGGATTTGAGGATGCTGAGCTCTTTCGTAAACTTACATTGGAGCAAGTCCATGAAATAATAAGTCCCCTTGTTTCCTCAGCGACTAACTACACCCTTGACCCATTACTGCTGGAGAAGCAGAGACTACTTGCAGCTTCTATGATTAAACAAACCTAACACAGACAGGGACAACTCTATTGCTTTACCACATTATTATGCATAACATAAATTCTTCGAATGAAAGAGATGGTATAAAAAAAAGCAAGAAGACAAGACAGAGATGATATAGTGTATGTGATGCATTATAATGGCTCCATACTCAAACTGACGTTACTTGCTTGTGAAATGTTTCCTCCATACAAGCCCTACATTGTCACGAAACATGAGCTTGCTCCCTTTGTGTGCAGCTATGACTCATTTTATAAGCAAATGACAGGTATTCCAAAGGTGTTGCCCTCTGTGAAAGCTCCTTGTTTATTGAGTCGTGACTGCATAGTTTAAGACATCCATCTTCTCTCAGTTTTTCTTGGTCCTCTATAGAATCCCTTTACACTTTCCTTTTTTAAATTTATATACTTTCTCCTTTCTTACTGCATTAGCATGGAAGGTGTGCATACCAGTCACCAGTAATAACTCAGTCTATGGACTATGGACTTAGCCTAATAGAAAAAGCCAAATCCATACCATTCCCATTGCAAGTGGTTGCAGTCCATAATATTGTATTTGTATATAGTATACTTGATCATGAAATACAAATTAATCTGCCACCCTCAGTTGATGTGCACTTAGACAGAGTAGTGAATGAAGAAACTGGCAGTGACATAAGGGGAATGGAGAGGATCAGTTTTTGCCTTTGAGTTCTTAATTAGGTTACCATCAGGCTTGTGCTTACTCCCGGGAGGTTTTCTCCATTCTGTACTCAATCTCAGAGTGTATCAGCATGGAACAGAAAGTGGTAGTTTACCTGCCACTGTGTATACTGTTAGCTATTGTTAGATAGTACAGCTTGTGTTTCGGCTGCTTCTTTCTTTTGAGTGAAAGTGCAAATACTGTGAAAAATGGATTTATAAGAGGGCCTGAGTGTTTTTCATGTGTGAGCTCTATTTGCTCCAGAGCCATTGGTTTAATGAAAGGCTGGAATTGCTACGTATATAGCTCTCAATCGTAGACATCAGCCAAGAGATTATTATAGTTTTATAGTCTGCATGTTCAACCAGCATAAAATTTCAGACTTGCCACTCCCCCACTTTGCAACCATTCAGATGGCATTGAGTAGCAAAATGTATGGTGACATCCCAGATAACAGACAAAAAGTTGGAAACAAGATTGTTGTTTTCAATCGGGCTACAGTAAAATGTTACCTGTTGATTTATAACATGTATGCGTAGTTGTACTACAGTTTTAACAACAGCTTTAGCACCAAAATATCAACAAAATTCGTGATTTAGTTCACTTGATAGTCTGATTTCGTTCACAGAAGGGGACCGAAGGGCAGTGACTATAGTGTATCCCATGTAAATGGTATACTGAGAGACTGCTTCCACTGGTACATAACAGCCATGAATTGGTGGAAACTATCACGTTCATCATTCTGAATAGCCTTTATCTCTCCTCCACTTAGCTCCAACTGGACGGCCACTTTCCTCCACTGGTGTGGAATGATTGTTGCCACTCTGTTTGCAAGAACACTCATTGTGCCTCCGTAGCCTAGAAAACAGAGACATGTGTATTGCAATACTGTGTAAACCAGCTATATTCTCTGTGTGTGCCAGCGTCGTGGTAATATATCTACAGCACAAAACTACTGAAGTGCAGCTAAATAATATAAGCTCACCTGATGCACTGAGCCAAAGCTTGAGTGGCCAAGAGGTATTTGTTTGATATGCTGGATTTTTTCAGAACGTGAGTGTGAAACTATTGGCTTGGAAGGTGGTGGATAGTTTGATAGATTTTCCTTCCTTTCCTTCCTGACTTGACTTGGAAACTAGAAGTATTGGCTTAGAAGTTGTTGGTTGTTTGGCTTTCATGTGACTTGATTTTGTAACTGCCATTAGTGGCTTGGTAGGTGCTGGTGGTTTGACATTCACATGACTTGACTTCGAAAATACCGTTAGTGGCTTAGTAGGTGGTAGTGGTTTTACTTTTACATGACTTTGAATCTACCGTAGTAGGTGGTGGTGGTTTGACTTTTTCGTGACTGCAGTAGGCATGAAGTGTACCGGAAGCTTGTCTTATGAGTGGTTTCTTGGCTACCCTCCAGCCAGAGTGGGACTGAAGGTGGCACACACTGCAACAGTAGACACCAGGAGGAACCCAGCCAGTGGGGAACTCCACCACCAGAGCTGCTACCTTGCTGGTCCTGCATGACTCAAGACGTGCATTAATCTTAATCTTTGAGTGGTCATGTTGAGGATAGCAGGTAAGATATATTCACAGTTTCAGAAAGTTGAGAGACAACAAGAAGTTTTTCAAGCAAGATGAGAAAATGTCTTGCTGTAAATGGTCAATCCACATGGTGGTCCTTGAACTCTTTATTAACAAGTAAATCAAGAGTGAGGATTCCTTTGTCACGAAATTTCCGCCAGTCTCCAGTCATTGGGTAGTCAGCTGCTTTGGTTGGATAAGCCATTGCAGCCCTCAGGTGGTATTGTTTCTCAACCAGTTTTGACAGTTTGTCCAGAGGAACTTGAGCATTGGTAAAGACCACTCCAGGAAGAACGGTATTCTTATAGAGGAATATGTTCAACTTGTCAAAGAAAGTAAGGGCAGCATCAACCTCCTCTTCAGGAAAACCTAGTGTGTTAGAGACATGAATGACTTCTTTACTCAGGACCTCTCTCCCTAGGTTAACAGCCAGTGACTCCAGAATGAGTTGGAAGATAAACCACCAGATTGGAATCTGATGTTGCTTGGCACCACTCTCAATGCAGGCTCTGATTTTGCTGGCCTCTTTCTTATCATGATAATCAGGATTCTTGGTGTTCAGCTGGAAAATGATTTCTGCCATTACCTCATTCCAGTACACAACACCATCTTTATAATGGTGTGATGCAATATCAGCAAGTTTCTTGTTCTGTTCCTTTAGGGGTTTCTTCACAATCACCAGCAATGTCTCTGTGAGTGCCAACTGTGATGATATTTGAGCGCTCCTCTCCCTCATGGAGGCCTCGAAGCATTGTCTTGAAGGCCTCGGCAGTGTGGTGAGTGTGGCTCTATGGCTAGGACCAACCTGTTTTCCTCTCTGGTAGAGATCGTTGAGAGGGTGCTCATCAAGCCTTTTCACATAGCCGGTGGACAAAGAGGGTGGCTGAAGTATCATGGGTGAACACAGGAATGAGGTCCCAGTAGGCTTGCTGGCCACCACTATCAGTCAGATAGATGAGATCCATGTTTAACAGACGACGTGGCTCTTTACCAATACTCACAAAGCCCAGTAAGCTTTTGCATGACTCCTCCAATGGCTACATCACTTTCCTCTGTACTATCTGGATTGGTAGTTGGTGTCTTTTCGGGATAATCGCCACCACGACCCTCTTCCCTTCTCTTCTCCTCAATCTCGCATTCCTCTTTTACCTCTTCTTCCTTCAAAACTGTATCTTCTTTTTCATCTCCATCAACTTTCTCCTCATTTTGATTTCTCTTGCTCGCCTCCATCTCTTCTGTTACATCTGTTATACCACTACTCAGACGCTTACCACTTACAAGTTCTGTAAACTTTCGAACAACTTTACTAATGGTTGTCATTCTTTCTTCTGTACTACTACTAGTTCTCTCTTCAGTACTTCCAGTTCGTTTGGCTTTCAGCTCCTCACACATAACTGGGACTGCCTCTGCAATCATCTGCTCAAATTCCTTTTTGGGAATTTCGTTCCACTCCCCTGATTCTTTGCCGATACGTATAACTCGTATTGATCTCTCAGCACAGCTAGTGCTAGTTCTTTGGTCTGGTGGATCTTTACAGAGCAGGAGGTAGAGAAGACTGGTTTTCCCAACACCAGCAGGCCCCACAACCAACACTTTCGCCAATGTTGTTATCACAGCCCTCCTTCTGGTTTGGTTTGGTTTAATCCCCAACTTGTCTTGAATTTGAGCATTCACATTCTTAATAGTATCACTGGCCTTAACTTCCAGGGCCAAAGTCTTACATCAGTTTTCACAAATATCCACATACTCTCAGTAAGTTTAGGAACCAAAGAGTTCACTCCTTCTGAATGTTATATTCACTCAGCGTTTTCCCGTCCAATGGATGCTTGCCAGCAAATATAAGTTGTTGGTCTGGTAGTAGTACTCCCTCTTTTTCTTGAATTTTAGCCATCAAGTTCTCAGTGGTGGCCTTCACATCAAGGGCTACAACCTTGTCTGTCATGATCTTCACGAATATCTGCATACCACCACTTTTCTTAAGAACCAGATGAAGGGTTGACTCCTTCTGAATGTTATAGTCAATCATGGTTCGTCCGTCTTCCAGTTGCCTACCAGCAAATATGAGTCATTGTTGGTCTGGTAGTATTCCCTCCTTTTTTGCCTTTAGACTCTCAACAGTGTCACGCGCAACCACTTCCAGAGCAATGATTTTGCCTGTCAGTGTCTTTACATCCCTCACATGAGTCCGAGAGAGAGGTCAACAGGTACTCCCGCTATGAACACCACAATCCCCCAGCCTCTTCTCATCTCTCAGCACCCTCCCACCTGACAACACCTTCACCTGGTCTGGTGGGATCCCTTCTTTCTCATAGATCACTGACTTCATGTCCCTCACTGTGTCCCCACCCCTCACCCCTAGTGCTACGGTCCTCCCTAACAGAGTTCTGAGGAACACCTGGTACTGTGGCCGGCTCCTGAGGACCAGTCTGCACTTGCTGGAGATGAATGTGTGATAGTACCCCATTCTTCTCCTGTCCTCCAGGCAAACCCCATCTAGACTAAGCTGTTGTATGTTACGTGGGGTACCTTCTATTGCCGCAATCATCTTCTTTATTTTCTTGACAGAAGTGGAAGAATCCACTTTCAACCTAATGTACTTGCGGCTCTTATCTTTTCTCACTTTCAAGTTATGGAAGTGGAGTCGTCGAATGACATAATATCTCTGTCCCACTTTTGATCTCATAGTTGTCTAAAGAAGTGTTGTCGTTGATTGGCTCACCAGCATATATCAGTCGCTGCCTTTCTGGTGAAATTCTTGCTAATATTTTGATTTTTAGTCCATGGACTGACTCGTTAGTCGCTACCTTAAGAGGGAAGGCTTGGCCTGTCAGTGTCTTGACAGTGATAGGGACCACAACTAGCAGCCCCAGCTCTGACCCTTCCTGGATGCCACACTCCCTCAAAAACACCTGGTTCTTTAATAAATTGCCTTGGAAAGACACCTGCTGATGTTCTAGTGGAATGCCCAGTTCAGCCTCCAGCACTGTCTTAACATCCTCCACCCTTTCTCCTATCCCTGCTGTGACTGGGACCACCTCACTTGAAGGTTGCCTCACTCGTAGCTTTATCTCTGTTGAACTAAGATAGAGGTACAGGTGGAGGGTACTGCCCTGTGCTACATGGTAGTCTTGAAGCAAGTGTTCATTGCTCATATCACTACCATTGTAGACCAGGCTCTGGCGGTAGACTGGCAGGCCGTCTTCAGCCGCTATAATGTGTTTTGTGCTTCTCCTCTGTACCTACAAGCATGGCAAGCACGGCACACTTCATAGAAGTGTACAAATATGTAAATAAACTATCCTGCAAATGTTCTCCTCTTTTCAAACTTTGCAAGAAGTTACTTGTAGGGGATGGTATAAAGAGGAAAGAGATATGATGCAGGCCTTATGAACAGGTTGTGAGAATCCTTAACACCCCCGGAGCCATGCAATCATAAAACACATCTACGGGCAGAATGTTAAGGAGGCAACTTATTACATCTTTGATAATACACTGGCTTATTCAATTGCTTTTCACGTCATAACCTTTATATGCCATCGCCAGGATTAAAATCAAGCCCAGAATCTGTTGGTATCGCTACTTGGCCGCTTTCCTGCGCAGTGTGGCAGAAAAACTTGGGAACAGACAAACAGACAGACAGACAGACAGACTGACTGACACACAAACCAAGTACTGTAACCTTTGTATGCATGTGCACACCAAAGGCTAATGGAACGAGAGGTGCTGAAGCCTCATTGTGCATGAGAGGTCACTCATAAACACAAGCGGGCACTATAAGGCACGGCAGAGCGCACACACTCTAATCAACAATATGAGCATGGCACAAACGTGACTAGGTAGTGAAGCAGCTGCTCGCTCTGTAGCTTAGGCTCTCTTTGCCCAGTTTATGCATTATAGTATTGTCAGTAACGAGCACTATAAAATTTACCTTTCAGGTTGTAAATCTCGAATTATGGCAACAAATCTTAAATACATAGAGCTAGTACTTATCACTAAGTACGGTAGTACTTAGTATATAGGGTACCTAGCATCATAGATGTATGGAGCTATGATAGGGAGTTTTGTTCATCATCTCATCTTCTTCTTCTTCCTGTTCAACCAGCATAACTCAAAAACCGAAAGAGATAAAGCCATGAAATTTTGCAGGAATGTACATATCGATAACCACATGTGCAACATCATACTTTTTTTTGTTTGTAAACAATGTTGTTTACTGTAAACAACAACATTTTAATGGGCATACTACATGTGTCGGTGTAACTCACAATTGGTAAGAGCTATGTGAAAGAAAGTTTGCATACATAATGAATTCAATTGTGGAAGCACAGAGATGCTAGAGAGGAGTTAGGACTCCCACAGGTCATTACAACAGCCCTATATCGTCATACGGTGGGAGTACCTAGCATCATAGATGTATGGGGCTATGATAGGGAAAGTTTTCAATCTTCTTCGTAGGGTGGGAGTGGGAGTGATGAGAGAGTCTGCTATAGGTAATGAAGTACTTATTAATTACCTTTGATAGATTTGTCATGCTACATTTCCATGGAGTGCCATTTAGGTGGAAGTGTAATCAGCTGACCATAACATTGGATATACATGTATATACATGGAAACATGGAAAAATTGTGTAACGCAAGAAAACAAAATTCAAGTAAGTAAGGTTGGCTGATATATTCACGAGGAAGTAGTAAAGCACCGATACGACGATATAGGGCTGTTGTAATGACTTGTCGGAGTCCTAACTCCTCGCTAGCATCTCTGTGCTTCCACAAACACCATCCCTATCTTGTCTCCCTTTCTTTTTATACGATCCCTATATGCACTCTTTTTTTAAATTCGCAGGATTTTTAATTTACTTGTTAGCACTTGAATTTCACCGGGGAAGTAGATATCCTGGTAACAGACACGCAAGCACACACGCACACATGCACACACACAAACCGACAACGTTGCGCATGTGCACTGAGGCATCAAATATTGTAAGGATGCAGATAGCTTGAAGGGACTCGTCATACTTACTAGTTTACTGCAATGGGCAATAGTGAGGAGACAAGTATATAAAGAATTCTGCTAAGGGAAACGAAGCATGATTAATTTATGAACAATGTGACTTCAATTTCGGACCAATGTACAATCGGACTAAAACATGGTTTGCGGAGAGCGAAGTTTTGCACCCAAAACGAGACAGAAAAGCTTGAGGTGGTGTGTCAGTGTGTACCAATCTTTACGTCTGTATTAGATGTTAGCTCATTTGATCAAAGAAATGTGGGCGAAGCATCCATCACAAAATAGCGTTGAGCGGCTTTTGCAGGCATCGAGGCATTCCTCTGTGTAAGGGCAGCCTTTAGGTGATTATACCATCCAAGACAGCAATTTTAGGGTAATCTACACTTGTTTCGTAGCTGTTACCCACTACTGAACACTCGCCATTTTACAAATTTTACCAGTATCAGGATCGTGTGAGTGCTATCAAACGGTAAATCTACCCCTTCGCTTCAAACACAAAACACAAGTTGGTCAGACTTTTTCAACTGATGAACATACTGCGGATTTAAGCTGAGCTAAAATACAGACTTTTACCCTTGTGCTAGGAAAATAATTTTGGCAGCCGTGATCGTTCTATTAGTAAACAACGCTATTTAGAAACAAATAGCTAAGTAAGACCAGTCTGTTTGGGGAGGGATCAATACTCCTGCAAAATTTCATTGCTTTAACTAAGTACGGTAGTACTTAGTATGTGTAGGGATGGGCAAGGTATGTACGTACCTAGCATCCTAGATGTATGACAGCTTTTTTTTCCATATCATCACATTTTTCTTGAAGACACTTAAATCAAAAAGTATAGTAGACAAAGACATGAAATTTTGTAGGATATCCATAACGGGATGTGCAACGTCATACTTACTTTAAACAACAACAAATAGCAACAGCCACTATATTATTATAATGGGGGAAATTAATGTATTAGTGTAACTCCAAGGTATGTGAATTAGTTTGCAGACAAAATGTATTCAATCACCAGTATAAAAAACACAATAATACAATGTTGCCTCAGGCAATTTTCTTTTTAACTCCTCTAACTTGCTAATTGTAGCACGCAGTCATGTAGATGAAACTTGGTATGCTTATATACAACATCATTTCCATGATATTTAATATGTTTACATGTTACAAATAGGCTCAGACACTTTTCTTTAAAAAGTTGCCACCACTCGGAGATAACACTTGATATGCATGTGTATTACCATCATCATCTAGAAGGACAAAGGGTAAGAGGAGGGGAATTACAGCTTTGAGGAATAGTGCTGGGGTGTCAGTGACTAGTATATACAAAGGGCAAGTTAGAGGTGTTAAAGAGGCATTATCAGCAGTTGGGCACTTGTAGTGTTGATACAGCCTTTGATGATAGTTGGAAAGAGGAAGTGGATGAGAAAATGTGTCAGTTTCTAACAGATTGTGTGGAAAATGTATTGGATGGGAAATGTGTGTTAGAAAAGGTTGAAGAATAACAAGACTGGTGGTATAGTGATGGGCTAGTGGGGGAGCTTCTAAAAGCATGGTGGGTCAGGGATATGGTAGAGTTACTTAAACAGTTGTTTATGATTTGGTGTGAGGAGTTTGTGCCACCACAGTGGAGGGAGGGCCTCATAGTTAACTTGTTTAAGAAGGGAGATAAGGAGGATCCTGGGAAATATACGTAGGGGCATCACTCTGCTGAGTGTGGTTGGGAAGGTCTTTTGTAAGGTATTGAACAATAGGTTGGTGAAGCATCTGGACGAGGGCAAAGCATTGCATGAGGGCCAGGCTGGTTTTAGGGTTGGAAGGGGTTGTGTTGATAATATTTATACGCTGAATGAACTCGTGCAGGGTAGACTAAAGGAGGGGAAGGAGACATATGCATTCTTTCTAGATGTGCAGAAGGCATACGATAGTGCGTGGCGTAACGGCCTGTGGTTTAAGTTGTGGGAATTTGGGGTAAGAGGGAATATGTGGAGGGTCATAAAGAAGATGTATATACGAGTATTCAAAGAGTGCTGTACTGTTGGATGGGGAACGGTCAGAGGCATTTGATGTGGATCAGATGTGCAGAAGGCAGAAGGGGTAGGTCAGAGATGTAGTTTATCTCCAATTTTGTTTTCCGTATTTTGGGTTGTTGAGGGAGGTAGAGGAAGCTTAGATTGGGATCGATTTAAGTAGTGGTGGGAGACTTGGAGGACTTTTGTTTGCAGATGACTTCGTTGGTGCTCAAATCTGTTCTTTAACCACACTTCATGTATTCCATCCCTATCTCCATGACGATTACATATTTGAATGAAAAGCACTAAAGTGCAAACCCTTGGCGCACTGTGGTACCACTAATTGATGGCTGGGCAATGAGTATGCGTTTACTCGTGGTCTCCCATTAGTAGCTTGCGAAGAGTCTGACATGGGCTAACTCTAGTAGATACCACGCATGAGTCGCAGAGTACAACTCTGTGATTCAACAAAAGTCCCTACAAGTAAATGAAATATCTTGTGATTTAAAGGAGGAATATAGGGATGGTATATAAAATGTGGTTAAAGAACAGATTTGAGCACACTGACACCCCCGACCCGATCACACAATCCCTATATTGGTTGCCTGGTGTAAACTTCATTTTATTTTCAAGCTGTAGTAATGGGGAATGTGTTTAATACTTCACCTAGGCAACAATATGTGATGGGTCGGGGGTGTCAGTGTGCTCAAATCTGTTCTTTAACCACACTTCATGTATATATCCCATCCCTATTTTGTCTCCTTTTCTTTTTGTATATACCATCCTTATATGCCTCTTTTTTAAAATTCGCAGGATTTTTAATTTACTTGTACATCATAATATGGATAGTGAACGATTAGTGTATGGTGACATAAAGAAAGCTATAGTGTAAAGTACATGCATCCTTATTATGCCTCTTTTTTAAATCCGCAGGATTTTTAATTTACTTACTCTGCCAATTTGCCAAGTACAAGCAAACGAGCACTGAAACAGCTATGACACTTTCTTAGTTCATTTTTTGGTATTATTTTGAAGATTATGTCTATCACCAGATAAACTTACATCTAGAACTGCACAATGAAAAACCAGTTAATACATGTATACAGACATGCTTATGTAGTGTAGCTCTTACCTTCTCTTCTTTTCAGACTATCATGACTTGCCCGTGGGGGGTGTGGCCTATCGCACCCACTTGGCCAGGGTCAAAGGGCTGTAGAGATAGTAAGAACTACTGGACCACTATACTGAGGTCTAGATGACCCGTCACGGTCGGAACGCCACGGCCAGCGCCGTCTATACATATCATGAGAAGAAGAAAGACTCTGGTAAGGTTCATGGGTAATATAGTTAGCTATTGTTTGCTTCTCGTGTCTGCAGCGAAGAGTGGGTACGGAAGCAAAACTGTACGCCTCGGAAGAGACTCTGTAAAGGTACGTCTACATGACCAACGTTTGTGTTTGTTGAAAGAGAGAGTTTTGTGGCATGCACGTTGGCACACACACACCTGTTGACTATTTATGACCTGCATATACTTTATTGTTACATAATGTATTCAATCACCATAAAAAACAAAACAATAAGTGAAAAGCACAAAAGTGCAAACCCTCAGTGGAGACGCGTGCTCGCTAGAGAGGGGTTCCATGTCAAAGCAAAGTTGAGGAAGACCGACCTACAAAACCTTCTGTGAAAGGCTGTAGACCATGTAAGCATGCTACCAAGTGGGGCACATCTTTCGCTGTGCATCTGCCATGTTTTTTAGCTCAACAATAGGCTTGGTAAACGTTCTCTGCAGAATTGTAGCCTATGTGAGAACGGCATATGATATATGGAATATCTTGCGTATGCGCGAACAGATTGCAAAGGGTGTCTGGGAACAAAATGCAGGTGCGGAAGTACGTGCACGTGTCGTCATACTGCTAATTGATGGGCTCGGCCGCCATGTTACTGACTTGTGGTCTCCTACCGGCAAGTAGCTAGCTGAGAATCGGTAACGGGCTAGCTACACTACTAGATAACATGCGAGAGTCAATACACGCCCCGCGTTCCAACCTCTGGTGCCTCCAAGGAAAGGTAAAGTAAATGGTGTTAACTCCGGATGCAAAGGTAACTCCGGACAAGGGGCGTAACATGTCTGTCAGTCAGTCCATTACAACTCCCTTCATGAGCCATCAATTGCTCCACAAGCAATACCACGTATTCAGCATCGGGTATAGGTAAAAAATATGTGGGGTTTTCTCTGAAACTCTGCGTTCAGGAGTTAACGGTGTGAAAACCAAGTGAACGAGCCAATACACAAATTAGCACGGGCTTACCTCAACCACAAGCGCTTGCTATGCGTAAGGTAAATGGGGGTAACTTCAGGGTTAATCGTTCCTATAAGCAGTGAAGTACAAACCCTCGGCCCACTAGAAATGTCAAACTCATGCGCATACGCACACCACTAACTGATGTGATAGGCTATGTGTTTGCTCCTTCCGCGTTCTCCTGCTAGTGACTCACACAGAGTCTTGACTCTGGCTAAAGAGCATGCAAAACTTCTACGTACACAGATCAAGCAGATCGAGGTAAGCCAGTGTGATTTTGCATATTGGTGTTTTTGCTTGATTTCATGGCATATCTTTAGAACGCGGTCATTTATGGAAAATCACCTTTTCCACACCCTAGTACATAGCTCTGAAATCGTTGATATCGCTTATTAGTGTACTCGTAGTCCCAGACAGATAGACCTGGATGCTAGTAAAGTCTCTTTGGCTGCATCACTGCACCTGGACCCTAGAAAACTTGCAACCCCAACGGAATCTTCTTAATCTAACAATTATGCTTCAACTTTGCTTTGACATGGAACCCTCTAGCGAACACGCCATCTCCGCCGAGGGTTTGCACTTTTGTGCTTTTCATTCCAACATGACTTCGTGTGAAATGAAAGCACTAAAGTGCAAACCCTCAGCGAACTGCGCATGCACCATACCACTAAATTGATGGGCTGGGCTATCAGTATGTGTTTCTCCCACTAGTAGCTCGCAGAGAGTCTGGCACGGGCTAGCTACAGGAGTAGATAGTGTGCGGGAGTCGATACATGCCCTTCGTTGTGACTTATTGTGCCTTCAAGATACACAGAGTGAGCGGACCTGGTCGGGAGTCGCAGTCGTGGTCAGCCGCGCCGTACATTTCGAACGCGCATATATACGCATGCGCACAGCTAATTGATAGGTTGGGCCATGCAACTCGGTCCGCACCGCGCCCAGTATCTCTCGTTCTCGAACGCAGTCGTTTCAGGAAAAGCGCCTAATAAGTTTTCAGGCTCGCGTAGTTCTGAAGATGGTATCGCTCACCGGCAGCCTCGTTGCCTGTAGTGCGAGAATAGCTGCTGACAGACAGACAGACAGACAGACCACACAACCGAACGACTACCGTAACCCTCGCTGCGCATGCGCGCCGCGAGGTTAACAACAGCACTTTGTGTCCATGGTTTTTGGCTTTGCACTTCTTGCTTTCTGTATGTCTCATATGATCGATCATCATGGTACCAGGGAGCTCTTCTTTTTTCCTTGGAAAAATTGTGGTTTCCTGGGTGTCGTTGATTTGTTGCTTTTCACTTGCATTTCTTTATACCTCACTTGTGATTCATGCCTAGGTTTATACTTTAGTGCTTTCATGTTACGGCAATGACTCACCCCACCTAGCTAATTTTAATTGCCGAGCGAAACAAGCCTACCTAGTTGTCTGAATTTCTTGGTGTGCATGTGCAGCGAGGATTACAGTACACTTAACACTGTACACTGTCTGTCGGTCTGTATGTCTATGGCTATTCTGGCACATAGGCCTAGGTGACCTATGAGTGATACCAACGGTTCTGGACGCTAGTGAGTGCGAGAGCATAATAAAAAGGTGATTTCCTGCAGCTGAACACAACTGCATTCAGAGATGTGTGCGTGAAATCTTATGCATAATGCATGGCTTAATTAACTTGACCTGATTTGCCTGCCCTGTGTACCTTGGAGCTCAGGAAGTCACTTCCCTACATCAACGACCTTTTCACAAGGAAGTCGCAGTCACAGTAATGAGAGACGCATCTCGAGTCTACTACTACTGGTGTAGCTAGCCAAGTCAGTCTCTCCGGGAGCTCCTACTCAGCTGGCCGTCACCCTATCAATTCGCGTCTGTACTGCGCGTGGCGTATGGTTTTGACGTCTAGCGCGCGAGGGTTTGCACTTTAGTGCTTTCATGTTGTGTGTGATTGACATTGACACTGGACCTACTGTAATAATCTTAATGTGTATTGGCAAAAATATATATCTGACGACACGAGCTCATGCTTTCTTGTGTTGAACAAGAAGGGTGTTGAAGTTACATACTTCAATTTGGTGTAAACAAAGGGGTGAGTACTTGTTACTTCCCTGTACGTGTCGCACCCCAGAATCTGATTGTTTGTGTCTGACGCTCCCGCCATGCAGATATATCCTGTGGCCACTAAGTTTTGAACGTTCAGGTGTGCACTCCAAAGCCTGCCACAAAATGAAAAGCACTAAAGTGCAAACCTCGGCGAACTGTGCATGCACGGTGCTGCTTATTGATGGGCTGGTTCTATTTAGTGTGTGTTTACTCTCGTGTCTCCCCTCTAGTAGCTCTCGCGGAGAGTCTGACACAGGCTGGCTACACTGTGGATAGCATGCGGGAGTCGATACCCCCCTTCGTTGTGACTATTGTAGCCTGCAAAATACAAAGCAAGCGAACCCACCGGTCGATATACGCCTCTGCTAATTAGCCATAATCTTAAATGCTCAATCAAAGCCAGTGTAGCACGGTCGCCCCTTTGGAAGCCGAATTTGTTGCACTGGTGAGAAACATGGTTCACGGACAGGACAGACCAGACACACTCACGAACCAAGTACTAGTGACCTCGATGTGCATTCTTGCCGAGGTTAACACAATAGCCGCCCAGGCAAACCTTATAATAATGGCACACATGTGTCCAAGTGTACTCACAAATGTATAGCTATGGAAAAGAAACTTTGTATACTATGTGTCCATTACCACATGAAACCCACAACAATACATATTTGTAAACCCACAACAATTAAGCCCAGGAGGCAATATTCGTTAAAGTTACTTCTTCATTCCTTCTCAACTTGCTAACTGTAGCACCCATGGAGGTGAAACTTGGTATGTATGCCTATTAATATCATTCCATGACGATTTTTTTTACATTTTTCTACGACAGCATATTATCTGAAAAAGCCTCAGCAATTTCTTTAAAAACCTATTCTTCACTCCTCAAACTTGCTAACTGTAGCACACATGGAGGTGAACTTGTTGCACATCTGTATACATCGTGTCCATCCATGACGACCACAGCAACAAATAGCCTCAGGCCACCTGTCCTTTCTAATTCTTTTTCTTCACCTCCTCAAACTTGTGCCATGCATGGAGATGAAACTTGGTAGTACGCAATGCGTGTAACATCATTTTCCTGACAACCACTTTGTTTGAACCACAACAAATAGCCTCAGGAAATTTTCTTCTCAAATTAATCTTCACTCTCAAGACTCGTGCATGCTTCTACTACTGGGTTTGGTGTCTGCTGTGTCGGTAGCGACCTACTACAGTGTGTGTATTAACGTTCAACTGGACACGGTCCCCACAATCCCCAACACTCCTCACCTTGCTCTTTCTCAAGCCTCCTTGTGTCCAGTGTCTCAAAAGTTTTCGCTTTGAATTGCTGTTTTATGTTCCAAAGTGTTGTGTCATTGGTCTCATGTACTGTGTATATGTTTTGCCTGGCATAATTTGAATTTGATAATCAGTAGATCTTTTATCAGTTGGCCCTAGAAGCCCAGAAGATCATGCTGACCTGTTACTATTCCCGCTTGCTGAAGGATTTCCCACAGCGTATGGACGGAATTAACCCAACCCGCTGTTATTACGGACGGTTGTCACAGACGCTGTGCCAAGCAAATGCTCTTTGCGTTTACTCCCCTCGTGCTCTTTTCAGAAATAGCGATCCGAGTCTGGCACCTCAAGGAAGGCTTATACCCACCTACAACTGGGAAACCCCCTGAGTACTTTAGCACGTGTGAGCGGCAGTTCTTGTGGCGACAAAACAACGCAACAATCCGCGGTTATACAGCACCTTGTAAAGAGGACCAACGCGATCTTGTACATCGTGTAGTGATACAAAGACCTTTAGCTAACGCTATTTATGATTGAAAAGCTAGACATTAAGCTTAGAAGGGCTGATCAAAAGCTTTTGGTGACGGTAGTTGTGAGCGCTTCAAGCTTGTCCCCAGCAATCACTTCTTCTCTCTCTTCTCTCCTCTCGATCTCATCTGTCAACCAGTCTCTGTGGCTAGCTATAAGGCAACAAAACTCACGAGAAATCACATGACGCGTCTTCCCCGCTAGATAACACTGCCGACCGTGCAATAAATTTCGCCAATTGCCCGCGTCGTCAGCATGAGTTTAATGTTCTTGCATGGATATATGTACGTATGTGACTTACTGTAACACGGTGCTACAAAGTCGCTCACAGCAGTTCTTTTATCTAATAGACCTGATGTTTCTGTATTATAAAGAAGCAATTCTGGAAAAATTTTTGACAAAACCAAAAGAAAGAGAGTACGTAAGTCCATGTTTTCCTGTGTTACATGTGTATTCATTTACTACTTGTTTCTTCTACCACCCCCCCACTGTAACTTAAATACCCTCCGTAATTCATGGTCATATGCACTTCCTCAGTGATTTTAATGTGTTGCTGGAAAAGGTTAATTATTTTTTTCTGCTTTCTAGAATGCAAATAACCTAAAAGAGTTCGAGAGACATGAAGACAAAAGAATGAGGTGGTGTTTAAAATGTACTTCCTTGAGTGTGTATTTTTGTACTAAAAAACGTTAGTATAGCTCTGTGAGCCTCTCAACTTTTAATTTCAGTAAATATGCATCCGCTTAACATGCAAAACAACTTGTTAAATTGTAAATCCAACTGTGCATTTAATTCTTCTTTTTCTGAAATACTGTGGTAATAGATTTCTTTCTGGTGTGAAAACACGAGTTCTTTCGTGTATCTCTCAAGGCACCACTCACTTTGACATCAGTGTGTGGAGCCAATTGGGTGCACTTGAAATTCTGTTCTCCCTCAAAATAGCCATAGCTCAACAAAATTTTTTGGCTAATGGTACGGCGCTCGCGCTGGCTCGGGGCCAAAAATCAACATACGTACAAGTAATTACAACGGTCAATGAAGGCACTTAAACTAAAGTAAAACCCCCCTCGGTGACTGCGCATACTGCATTACCACCACTACTAATTGATGGGCTGGGCTTTTTATTGCGTCTACTCTGTCTCCGCTGTATCTTTGCGGAGAGTCTGACCACCGGCTATCGACGTAGTAGATAATCATGCGGGAGTCATTACGCCTCGTTTGTAACTTCTGTGCTTCTTTTGCCTTTCAAAGATATGCCAGAAGCAAGCGGACCCGTTCAAGGTAAGCCTGTTCAATTTGGCAAACACTGTCTTTGTTCACTTGCTTTTCACGCATAACTTTAGAACAGTAGTTTTTATGAAAAATCCCTTTTTAAAATCAAGCTAGTGGATCACTGAACCCATTACTTTTACTCTTTGGCCGATTTCTTGCGCGTGGTGGCAGAAAAAGTGTAGGCAGAGACAGACACAATACAATCCACGTACTGTAACCCTCGCCGCTCATGCGCCCGAGGGTTAAAAATTCTAGCCTTCTTGAAGTGTAGTATCTTTGTGCTGTAAGTAGGCCATGTGAATATTACTAGTGTTAGTAGGTGGCATGTTAACGTACTTCACACAACCCATAAAATCGATGTGATGGCCCTGGCATGGTCAATCCCATTGTCTACTAAACTAACAGGGCTGACAGTACATTAAATTGTCCATGTCGGCAATGGTTGTACGTATGAGCCTATTTTTATTGATCACTCCTGATTTTTGCATGCTTAACTATAATTTCATGCATTATGAAAGTTTGTGGACATGTATATACTAGTTTGTCTAAACAATTCTAACCTGCTGAAATTAAATGGAACCGTCTTCAACTGATAGTCTCAAAAATTTGCCTTTTTTTGTATAAAGAGTTGGAGGAAAACTAGCAACGCAAGAGGCAAGATCGAAAGTTGAGAAATTTCTAGCTACAGAAAACAGTATTGTGACAAAAACAGCACCCGTTGATGCTTCTTCAAGGGCCACACAGAAGTGATGTACTAGGTTGTCATGATATGAATAACAACTAAATATTGCACTTCTTTCAACAAATTTCTCATACTAACTAACTTTTTTTGCAAACTTTATATGTGTTTGGTACAACACTTAGACGTACGTAAGAAAGTAAATCAAACAAGTGTGCAAAAAAAAACTTGCTGGTTTTGTGTTTGGGATTAGAGCTTACTTATAAGAACAAGTATAAATATGTAACACAAGTGTACCACAACTTTTGTCTTGTATATTTTTTTTCCCTTTTATACCGTGATCCTGAAGTAGCTATGGTTTATTTATGACCATACCACCGCATACCTGCAGTTGATCGTTTATTCGCTTAGACACAAGCAGGCTTTTTCATTAGTTGAAAAGACGGCTAGCTGGAGGTGCCAGGCAAATCAGTCCTCTATGCATGCTACCGCCTCCTCGCTGCGTATGACGAGCTTAGAGGGTCCGATATGCAGGGGCCGATGTAACCCGGCTCTAGTGTGGTTTGAAATTCTGAAATCTCATGAACAATCACCCACCCAGTATTAGGCCACATGGCGGACGTGGAGCCAGGAACCGTCCGTATCCCTCCTCTAATACCAAGACTCCCAGTGGTGGAGGGGCTGGCAGCTTGGTACTTCTAGTCCAGTGGTTCCAGAGGGAGCTGTGTAATGGAAGAGGCCAAAGCTGCCAAGTTTCTGGATCCCCACTCGCACTCCAAGTGCTAACCTACTGAATGAAGAACCGTAAGTGACATTTTGCCTCTTGCTTTATACTAATATGTAACATCTGTATGCAACTGGCACAACATTGTGTACGTGTCTTCTTTGCTCCTTTGCATATGCACTATACAGTTAACAGGACACGAAGCCTTACGTCCCATGAGTGGTAAATAGCTAATTAAGGTAGGGGAATTTGTAATTACAAAGACTTCTGATGTCTATGTTCTGTTGCCGGACTGGTATCCTGTCAAGTTCACTCCAATTGCTGAAGAGACTCTAAGACAGCTAACATAGTCAACAAACTCGCTAACCTTGCCCTGTCACAAGAGATTTCTCATCGACTGTGTAGCGTGTGTATCGCTCATGCCCAGGTACAATCTATCTCATGCTTGGTGTTGGAATAGACTACATCACTGGGATGTAAGACACAAGTGTTTTCACGCTATAAAATTAATGTTGCACGTAAGTGCGGCGAAATCAATCAAAAGGTTCGTTCCCACATAATCTAACATTGTGCGTATGGAAAAGTTTCCGTTCCGTTTTTTTTTGCATGACCAAAACCGTCTCCATTGTGTTGTTTACTGTTTTACATGCACTGCTACTGCAGTTTCTTGCCTAGAAACTAGAGTTACTGAGGCTAACCTCGCAAATAGAAGAAGTACCCAGGATTTTTATGATTGAGCCGCCGTCATTTTAGTGCGCTATCATTTTTCATAAGTGTGTGGGTGTATTTAAGACTTTGTGATTTCTTGCTGTGCTATATTTTAGCATAAGATAACAACACACACAACCACACACGGTTCTGTGTCACGAAATACAATACTAACCTTTTGTTTTTGACATTGCCGGGCACACCGTGCACTGCTGCGAGATTCAGTTGTAACCGCCCTTGATCGTAGGTGCAATGACTTCTTTTCACAATTTCACACTCTTTGCGACACTTCATACTGGTTTTCTGCTTTTTTCCATTTGGCCTCTTAAAATACAAAGTACGTAGTATATAACTTGGAGGAGACACAATTACTCTAAGCTTTGGCATTCTTCATGCCTAAAAAGGCCGCCTCTAAAATTCCTTGCTTTTAGAGGTCCCACCAGGTCTAATACAAGTGATCACATAGTTTACAGTGGGAAAATCATTTCTCTTCTTCTTCAAATGAAGGGATATAGGGATGGCTCAAAGCGGCCAATAGAAAGAACAAGGGGTCATTTCATCACCGCTAAGACAACGCAATCAACATGGACACTATAATCCCTTAGTCTATGTATGTTTCTAAGTGACTAATAGGAGAAGTACGATCAGACAAAGATAAGGGATAGTGGTCATTATGCGTGTGTTCTAGCCTGTGAATGACCCCTTGTTCCTTCCTATTTGGTGATTTTGAATCCATCCAATACCCCTTCATTTTGAAGAAATGATTTTTCACTTGTTTTCCATTTTTTATGAACCACTCTGACTACATAGCATTTACGTTACTCTGAAAAAAAAAAAAAAAAAAAAAAAAAAAAATAAAAGTTCATGTTGCGTTACGATGACGGATTGCACTTGACAAAGCAAGCACTAATGCACTGATCAAAGTTAGTTTGGTACCAGGCACTAACACCACAAAGCATAAGACTACAAGAGCAACCCAAAGCCCGAAATCCTAACCGAGGAACCCACTTGCGAAGCGCCGCCCGTGCGCATCTGGACAAACGCCCCCCTGCATGGCAGGTGCTGCTTAGTTAGTTAAGGAATGGCGTCGTTAGTGTCTACCACGGTGGAGCTAAAAGATCAACTGTAGGTACTGCGAAATGATTAACGATCGCTTGATGGCTGCACACCCTGTGGACCTGGAGACGTTCAGTAAAAATCAGCAGCCCAGCAACTGATTCTGGTAATAATAGCGGTGTCTGAAGAAGACGATTAATGATGATGATGGCGACGAAATATGAAATCGCTTAGAGTCGAATTCTCGGTGGAGAAACTGAGCACGTATAAAGTTCTCGGCATAGTACAGTGGAACCCCTCTCGAAGGGCGGCAAGTTAGAGCACAAACATTTGTCCATTGATAGCGGCGGTGTCTTTTATGGAGGGGTTTTGCTTGATTTTCCCGATACACAATTCTAATGTCACTATTCACTGTTAACATCCTTAAAGCACTCTAGACAAGATTAACAACATGAGATGAACGATGAAGATGATGACAGTAGTTAGAAAGTACTCACCAGCGTACTCTGCTAACCCAAAGCTAGGGTATTGGTTAGTTAAGGGTGCCAGATATCACTCTGTAGATACCCAGTTGCTTTCTTGCTATGGGTCCTTTCCATCAAGAAATGATTTATTGAGTTATGGCCTCACTAAATCTTCGTATCTTCGGAGGATGTGGTTCAAGTCAAATTAAAACTGCATCATCGGGCTCTTCTCTTCATACCAAGATGTTGGTCCTGATGATAGATGGAAAAACATTCCTCTTCCACCATTTCTTTCTTCTGAGCATTTTGTAGGAAGATCCTCTCCATTTAGATACTCAGTGTGCAAACATCTTGCCTCATTTGCCATTGGAACTGGACTACTAGATCATCCAATCCGGCAGAGGATGTGTGGATCTAATTCATACGAAGGGTCTCTGGTCCTCATGCACCGATGGCACACCCCTCCAACGCTCCAAAACCCCGATTTTTGAAAACATTAGAGATGGTGTTTCTTCTGTTACTAACTTCATGCCTGTGAGTCAACAACGAATTGCTTGAAGCAAACTAACGACTTGGTTACGTCTGAGACCGTCATGCATTCGCAATCTTTGAAGTACAAATCAGAGAAAAAGCTTTCGATATGCACCTTAACCGATCTGACTTCCCACATTATGAAATGATCTGCAAGCGCGCGTACAGTCATTGACCGATTCTTAGCCATTTTCCAGAACTTCATACTTTTTCTCGAGTGTCAGAGCGTTGCGACTGGTCAAGCCATGTTTCGATCGCATGCACCAGTCCCACGTATGTATTATTGACATTAGCTACCTTGACCAGGTTCGAGTCGAAAATGGCAAGCCAGCTATCAGGGGCAGAGAAGATTACCTCTTTGGAAGTTCAGTCTTATGTGAGAGGTATCATGCCTATATGGGCTTTGGAACCCACGCATCGGTGAAGGTATGCCGCTTGAGCGGGAGACCAACAACTCATGAGGACAGGTTCGCCGTTGCTATAAACAATGCAGTGTTGTCGGCCACGTCCATTCATTAGTGTCGCCCTTTCTTAGGAGAGACGTCAACAAGGGACTAGTTGAAGTTACTGGCCCGAAAATCATCGTGGGCTGGCTATGGGCGGAGATCCCTGCACTATGTATCTTTTATGGAGCGAAGTCTTTATATATAAACAAAACGAACTAGTAGAAGCTCTTCGCACTGATGGGCGTCTCTAAGCAGTTTCTGTTGTAACAATGTTGTTATTTATATTCGCTGGCAGGGG
Organism: Geodia barretti; assembly: GCA_030341885.1. NCBI lineage: Eukaryota > Metazoa > Porifera > Demospongiae > Tetractinellida > Geodiidae > Geodia > Geodia barretti. The sequence continues at coordinate 85,137 of CASHTH010002730.1, read as the reverse complement.
GTGCGGCAACGTCCGTTACGCGGGTTTTTTTTGTGTCGTTCAGGAGGTGTTATGAACGTACGGAACTCTATGATAAAACAATCGGGACTGCGAGTTTGTCCGTTAAGCGGGGTTCCTACATATTGGCCTGTAGACTATTGCCAGTGATTTGTGAAGCTAGCGAGTAATTGAACACATAGGCGTTTTGTAGCCCGGATCACATGAGATTTGACCCTTTGACACCCTATATGGAGCGTCTACCGATGCTCTAATATCATGGACTTGGAGTGAAGGAGGCCTCCTTGGACATTTCCATCTATCCTATGAAAGATCCACCAAGAATCACGTGTCCTTCTCTGAAAGCAAACGAGGGCCTCTTGAACCAACGTCTTAGATTTTTAGGACCCTGCACGAGTACATGGTGTGATCGGTGTCACTGTCAGACTCACATGCAAGCCCATCCACTGTTGATCCAGAAGATACTGGACCCAGCTGGCAGTTCCAAATCACCTACTGTACTCATTGTATAATGTTACCATATACACTAACAACAGGGTCCTCCTCTGGGAGATTTGGCCCACACCCAGTGTTGTCCTAGAACACTGCCACAGCATGTCTGTCAATCACATCTGTTGCTTGTCTCCTTCCCACTAGCCCGCAATTGAATCCGGCTTCCTTGTGAGAACGTAAAGTACTTGTGGTGTACCAACGGATCTCTCGAACATATTAAGCTCAACACTGTTACAACTTGCTATATAGCTGCTTAGAATGCCACAAGCGACTACGTGTCAGTCACGGATTTGGAACATTGCATTATATACAGCACTTATATGAGTGGTGTGTGTCAAGAAAATATTTTAAGCATCATATGTACAGTTGTGGCCATCCCTATAGCTCCCATATGCCACTACCGTGTCATTTTTTATGCTAGGCATTGGTCTCTTTATTATCTTTATCCGTTCTAAACGTGTCCTTGTATGTACATGCAGTGGGATGTTGTGACTCAGGAGTGTGTGGACAACTCATTCGAACTAGCACACTGCTCTGTCCCATAACTGGCAAAACTCTAAAGAAAGGACTTGATTCCCTTCAAAGTAAGATTTTGTAAATATAATTTTTATATGGATTCATTTCTACTTATAGGGAGAACTGGGTATGCTGGCAGTGGTGTTGAACTGAAAGCCACCAGAGCAGGAGCAGCAATGATGGCATAGTATCATACGTCTCACATGAGTTTACAACATTTTGCACTGCTTGGAACATAGTTGCATGTTCATTCACTTTAATGCCATTTCATTTACACATTCTATCTTTTTACTATACTATGCATAAATAATTATAGTCGGTAAGACTCTCTATATCATCACGAATCGCTTCTGCGCCTGATCGCGTGTTCAGCATCTCTCCTGCACGCGCATGTGTAATTCTGCCCAAATCGACACACCACTTTCATCCCGCGCGCACGCTGTGGCGATCTTTCTTTTCTGCCGTTTTACAGACCTACGCACAGCCTCTGTGCCTGCCTTTCAGCCTGCTGAGACATTTATGACATGTCTCACTCAATCCAGACCTAGTTGCCTTTTTTTCCTTCAAGCCTGCTCATGAAACTACAACCGTGTGCAATAACTTAATTACATCCTTGTTGAAGACAATACATTAGGTGAATGTGGTCTCCAGCCCCCGCTTCAGACACTATATAGCAGCCCATTATCTACTGCTTTCAACAGTTAGAGTTAGGCCTATCTACAACATACCCATGAACATCAGAGTGACTGTAACAATAAAATGCAGTGTTGTCATAAGCTGTTAAAAATAGTGGAAACTAGTGGGAAAATCATTTCTTCAAAAAGACGGGGGGATATAAGGATGGCTTGAAGCACCAAAAAGGAAACTATCATATTTTATGAAGTGAAGATTAGAACAAAACCAAGGCGAATTACAACAAAAACGCATGTGGATGATCTTTTTCAATGATGATACACGTACTCTGAGTTTTATGAAAACTCACTAATTGAATGGAACAAGCATGTTCAAATGGCTTTCTTTAAGTTGGACACATGCAAAATGCTCATCATATTTCACAACATCATACACCTTGCAGACAAAAACCTTCACCTCATGGTAAACAGACTGGTCCATAGTTGTAAGGATTTGGATTTGATGAGGAAGGACGCAACTTTAGTCTCACTACTGAACATTCTTTGTATTCTACACCATGGATCTTGACTTGTCGACATTAATTAAGCACAAGCATGGGTGTAGATGGCTGGATATAAAGATCTTAAAAATCGTCAAAGTAGCTAAAGTCAACAGTAGCCTGTCCTTTTTAACCTCATCAAGTTTGTATAAAAAATTTCCTTTTGCTGGCTTGAGTTCAACTGGTGACATATCCAAAGGTGGTGCTCATAGGCAAGTGTAAAAGGAATGTTCTTAAAATATCCATTAACTAGTTGATGTGACGCAATTTGCTGATGTGTTATTTTGTGTCTGTGCTGTTTTGACATTACCAAGTTGTTAATATCACATGTGCTATTACAAATCCTTGTGTGTAAGTGCAAAAAAGGGTAGTGTGCTGTATTCAGATAGTGCACATTATTATTGACATGTACACTAATTGCAAAAACAAAATGTGTCAAAATGTGCGAAAAAATTTGTTGTTTTTACACAAACTGTGCTTACGATAAATGTGTAAAACCGACCTGTTACACTCACTGTGTTGATGTGACACATTTACCCTGATGTGTAAATCTATCTCTGTGCTGTTTTGATATACCAAGATGCGTCGTTTTTAAAATAGCATGTGTTATTAATCGGTGCTGCGCAACATCGCAACACACTAATGAATCCTGGCGTGTCCAAAGAACATACTACGCACTATTTCCTCTGTGCAGTTTGAAAAAAACAGCACAGTTTTAATGTTCTACACACTTTGGTGTGTTAAACTAGCCGGAAGGTGTATTAGGGGACTGTAACTGCATCACAAAGTAGTTGAAGTGGCACTGTTACAGGTGAATGTTTGTGTTCTCTGTACACTGACAGTATTGTGTTGTATGCCAATAGTAGTGAGTAATCCCTCAGTAGACTTGTCTTAGCTCTGACAGAATATTATCCTCCTTGAAACAATTACCAATTATGTGATTTCAAGCCGTTTCTTAGGTAAATGCTGTTATTGATGATACGGATCACACTGATATGTCAGAAAGACGGAGGGACGTCCGAGACAGTGTGTAGGAGGGGCTGATGTCGCTGTGCCAACAGCGGAGGTCCAGGAGGAAGAGTGTTGTAGTGTAAGGGAATGCTGGGCTGAAGAGGGATCTGATTGAAACTGAAAGTGAAACGTACAAATCTCAAATGTGGCATAATGCAGGACAACTTGTGCCATCCCTACATACTAAGTACTACCGTACTTCGTGATAATAGCCTGAAAGGGCCTGGGGACGAGGCTACCAGAATAGGAACTGCCTCTGTCGAATATCCGCTGCTTGAATTCTGATTCTGTGCTCGAGCCTGGACCACCGAATCTCTGTCATTAATAGCAATGCACCGAAGTTCCCCTCCAAATATAATTAAACAACATCAGTCATTTGCAGGCACTATATATTGTTAATCAATGTCTCCAGCTAGCTTATAGTATACTTTTTCAGTGTGCAAAGTTTGACATTACATGTGGCCTTCAATTGACTCTATGCTGTGTGAAGCTCAGTTATAACCATCAACCAGGAGAAGAAAGCTGCAGCTGATATTACGATCTCATCAGAAGCCAGAGGGTAAGAGCTCCCTTTGGAACCTTCTATAGAAAATTAAAAATATATATTACGCGTCATCACATACTGGAATACAATGAGTGCAAGTTGTACTGCGCTAGGTGCGTGGAGTGGCAACAGTCGTCTATAACAGTACAAAACAAAATGCGGTCTTCGCAGTTTTTTCGTCGTTTTATCATTTTCAACTTAGACCCTGGCCGTTTTCCACAACTGAGAAAACAAAACCAGCAATACCTACATGTTCGTTACTACACTAGCTTGAGTTAAGCGGCATCAGAAGTTGCAACGGAGGGCAAGTAGAGCCCCACAATTTCATGTGTGTCAGGGTCAGACAGCGAGCTAGGGTTGCGGTACCGGCCAGCGCATGCGTATGTTCCATGCAATGCGCACGCGCAGTTCAACTTCAGTTTAATTGACGTCTGTAAAATAAAACGTCACTTTTTCAGTATGATGGACATCCACTTTATCATTAACACTTGTAAAACTTTTCCCAAACCTGTTGTTGGCGTTGTTGGTGTCGTTGTTGGTGTCGTTGTTGGTGTCGTTGTTGGTGTTGTTACAGGCACATAGCTACACTGCGGAATGTCTTCCTTCAAATCGGTGCAAATGCATTTCTGCTGTGGATCCGGGGTTGAACAGGAGCAGAATGGGTCTGACTCACATGCCATTGCGTAATCTACGGTGTATTAACAGTAGATGAATTTCACAAACGGCATAATAATTACATACCATTGTGGCAAGTTGAAAAGTTTGTTGTATCCACACGAAAAATCCATTTTCCTGCAATCCCAACATTACTTGTTCTTGAAATTTCTTTCAAGTTCATTGTCATTGAGCAAGGCACTTGCCGTGACATGAACAGTGTACCTGCAGTGCATGAATCTATTATAGTTCCAAGAAATCTCATTTTAATAATCATTACCATCATTGAAGCCTATCTTAGCATGTTTTGACATTGAGTTGGATTCATTAGTTGTCCATTGTATTTCATTGTAAAGAAAGATTACAAAGGATGCACACCCATCAGATGTAATAATGCATTGGAAAGTGTTTAACTGTATATAAAGTGAGGAAAATGTTTGTTACAATCCAGCAAAAAAGTGCTAACCTTATCAGAACGCTCTTTGAAATATCCAACCTGGTCCCATGTAGCTATAATCACATAAGCAGGTTTGAAGTAGGCATGATCTCTGAAAGTGTCGTGGATATCATTTTCAACTTTATCCAGTACACTTGATTCATTTATTACTGGGTCGGTAAACCACACTGTTCCACTCATCCTGGTGTCGACATCACCGTAGAAAGGAGCAATGAAAGTGTAATTTTCTACAGGGAAGGGAGCTTCTATAAAGTGTTGTGGAGGTGTGTTGAAAGTCACCAATCCATTGTTGTGTATCTGAAATAATAGGCAGTAAGTGGATAAAGCAACTAAGTTGCCTTCAATGTCCTTGTAACTGTTAAGGTGGAGAGAGTCACTAGTCCTAAATATTGCCTAAATTTATCAACGCGTAGCTCTAGCTATACTTTTAATGGACCATGGGCACAAATTCATCAACACGTAGAGATGTACCGCGTATATACAGCGCAACTAAAAAAAACCTTGCAACTGTTGTAACTGCGACCATAGAAAGTAATCGGCGGATCAAGTGTGATGGCACGGGATGATGCGTCATCATTAGCAATCAGTTGCTGGTTAACAGAGAGATTGTAGGGATAAAATTCCTCCAGTGGTATCGCTCGTACCGCAACCAAACAAATTGCGATGGTACACAGGAAACTTTCCATCTGAAAGCACTGCTCTACTCTAGCTAGATAACCGAGTCAAAAACCATAAACAACAAACACGAAAACATTGACGATTCCATTAAAGGAAAACGTTCTAAAATACATAGCTCTAGCTGGTTAGCTAGCTAGCTATGAATAAAGCACAGTCTAGACAAAACTGTGCCACCGGGCCTCGCAGAGCACTACGCGGACGGTGAGCAAACCGCTGTTGTTAGTTAGTCAGTCACCTTGTGGCAACAGGCTCACTTCTGGTAATCAGTAGTATCCGCTCTGATCGCAGATATGCTTGCGTCTGCTAGTATAGTGCCGGAGACGCGCACGCTAAGCTATATACATTGCGCATGCGCACTGCTAAAACGGTCTCTCGATAGCTATATACCAGTAGATGGCATCGTTGTTAATTTGCTTTATTGGCTTGTTCATTTGGTTTTGATTATCTGCAGTTGAAAATGACATTGCCCTCGGCGCGCATGCGCAGCGAGGGTTACGGTAGTTGGGTCTGTCAACATCTCACTTCTCCAATGTTTTTTCGTCTCACAAACGATACTACCTACTTTTACGGGCAATGAAGGTCAGAACGAGCACTGAAACAGCAATGACACTTTCTTAGTTCATTTTTTTTTTTTTTTTGAAGATTATGTATCACCAGATAAACTTACATCTAGAACTGCACAATGAAAAACCAGTTAATACATGTATACAGACATACTTATGTAGTGTAGCTCTTACCTTCTCTTCTTTTCAGACTATCATGACTTGCCCGTGGGGGTGTGTCCTATCGCACCCACTTGGCCAGGGTCAAAGGGCTGTAGAGATAGTAAGAACTACTGGACCACTATACTGAGGTCTAGATGACCCGTCACGGCCAGCGCCGTCTATACATATCATGAGAAGAAGAAAGACTCTGGTAAGGTTCATGGGTAATATAGTTAGCTATTGTTTGCTTCTCGTGTCTGCAGCGAAGAGTGGGTACGGAAGCAAAACTGTACGCCTCGGAAGAGACTCTGTAAAGGTACGTCTACATGACCAACGTTTGTGTTTGTTGAAAGAGAGGGTTTTGTGGCATGCACGTTGGCACACACACACACACACACACACACACACACCTGTTGACTATTTATGACCTGCATATACTTTATTGTTACATAATGTATTCAATCACCATAAAAAACAAAACAATAAGTGAAAAGCACAAAAGTGCAAACCCTCAGTGGAGATGCGTGCTCGCTAGAGAGGGGTTCCATGTCAAAGCAAAGTTGAGGAAGACCGACCTACAAAACCTTCTGTGAAAGGCTGTAGACCATGTAAGCATGCTACCAAGTGGGGCACATCTTTCGCTGTGCATCTGCCATGTTTTTTAGCTCAACAATAGGCTTGGTAAACGTTCTCTGCAGAATTGTAGCCTATGTGAGAACGGCATATGATATATGGAATATCTTGCGTATGCGCGAACAGATTGCAAAGGGTGTCTGGGAACAAAATGCAGGTGCGGAAGTACGTGCACGTGTCGTCATACTGCTAATTGATGGGCTCGGCCGCCATGTTACTGACTTGTGGTCTCCTACCGGCAAGTAGCTAGCTGAGAATCGGTAACGGGCTAGCTACACTACTAGATAATATGCGAGAGTCGATACATGCCCCGCGTTCCAACCTCTGGTGCCTCCAAGGAAAGGTAAAGTAAATGGTGTTAACTCCGGATGCAAAGGTAACTCCGGACAAGGGGCGTAACATGTCTGTCAGTCAGTCCATTACAACTCCCTTCATGAGCCATCAATTGCTCCACAAGCAATACCACGTATTCAGCATCGGGTATAGGTAAAAAATATGTGGGGTTTTCTCTGAAACTCTGCGTTCAGGAGTTAACGGTGTGAAAACCAAGTGAACGAGCCAATACACAAATTAGCACGGGCTTACCTCAACCACAAGCGCTTGCTATGCGTAAGGTAAATGGGGGTAACTTCAGGGTTAATCGTTCCTATAAGCAGTGAAGTACAAACCCTCGGCCCACTAGAAATGTCAAACTCATGCGCATACGCACACCACTAACTGATGTGATAGGCTATGTGTTTGCTCCTTCCGCGTTCTCCTGCTAGTGACTCACACAGAGTCTTGACTCTGGCTAAAGAGCATGCAAAACTTCTACGTACACAGATCAAGCAGATCGAGGTAAGCCAGTGTGATTTTGCATATTGGTGTTTTTGCTTGATTTCATGGCATATCTTTAGAACGCGGTCATTTATGGAAAATCACCTTTTTCCACACCCTAGTACATAGCTCTGAAATCGTTGATATCGCTTATTAGTGTACTCGTAGTCCCAGACAGATAGACCTGGATGCTAGTAAAGTCTCTTTGGCTGCATCACTGCACCTGGACCCTAGAAAACTTGCAACCCCAACGGAATCTTCTGAATCTAACAATTATGCTTCAACTTTGCTTTGACATGGAACCCTCTAGCGAACACGCCCATCTCCGCCGAGGGTTTGCACTTTTGTGCTTTTCATTCCAACATGACTTCGTGTGAAATGAAAAGCACTAAAGTGCAAACCCTCAGCGAACTGCGCATGCACCATACCACTAAATTGATGGGCTGGGCTATCAGTATGTGTTTCTCCCACTAGTAGCTCGCAGAGAGTCTGGCACGGGCTAGCTACAGGAGTAGATAGTGTGCGGGAGTCGATACATGCCCTTCGTTGTGACTTATTGTGCCTTCAAGATACACAGAGTGAGCGGACCTGGTCGGAGTCGCAGTCGTGGTCAGCCGCGCCGTACATTTCGAACGCGCATATATACGCATGCGCACAGCTAATTGATAGGTTGGGCCACGCAACTCGGTCCGCAACCGCGCCAGTATCTCGTTCTCGAACGCAGTCGTTTCAGGAAAAAGCGCCTAATAAGTTTTCAGGCTCGCGTAGTTCTGAAGATGGTATCGCTCACGGGCAGCCTCGTTGCCTGTAGTGCGAGAATAGCTGCTGACAGACAGACAGACAGACAGACACACACACAGAACGACTACCGTAACCCTCGCTGCGCATGCGCGCCGAGGGTTAACAACAGCAATTTTGTTGTCCATGGTTTTTTGGCTTTGCACTTTCTTTGCTTTCTGTATGTCTCATATGATTCGATCATTCATGGTACCAGGGGAGCTCTTTCTTTTTTCCTTGGAAAAATTGTGGTTTCCTGGGTGTCGTTGATTTGTTGCTTTTCACTTGCATTTCTTTATACCTCACTTGTGATTCATGCCTAGGGTTTATACTTTAGTGCTTTTCATGTTAGGCAATGACTCACCCCACCTAGCTAATTTTAATTGCCGAGCGAAACAAGCCTACCTAGTTGTCTGAATTTCTTGGTGTGCATGTGCAGCGAGGATTACAGTACACTTAACACTGTACACTGTCTGTCTGTTTGTATGTCTATGGCTATTCTGGCACAATAGGCCTAGGTGACCTATGAGTGATACCAACGGTTTCGGAGCTAGGAGCGAGAATAATAAAAAGGTGATTTTCCTGCAACGACTGAAACAACTGCATTCAAGAGATGTGGCGTGAAAATATTATGCATAATTGCATTGGCTTAACTTGACCTGATTTGCCTGCCCTGTGTACCTTGGAGGCTCAGGAAGTCACTTCCACTACATCGACGACCTTTTCACAGGAAGTCGAAGTCACAGTAACTGAGAGCGCATATCGAGTCTACTATCTACTGGTGTAGCTAGCCCAAGTCAGTCTCTCCGGGAGCTACTACTCAGCTGGCCGTCACCATATCAATTAGCGGTACTGCGCGTGCGTATGGGTTTGACGTTTCTAGCGCGCCGAGGGTTTGCACTTTAGTGCTTTCATGTTTGTGTGTGATTGACATTGACACTGGACCTACTGTAATAATATTATAATGTGTATGCAAAAAAATATATATCTGCGCACTAGCTCATTCTTTCTTGTGTTGAACAATAAGGGTTGTTGAAGTTACATACTTCAATTTGGTGTAACAGGGGTGATTACTTTACTTCCCTTGTACTGTCCACCCCCAGAATTTTGATTGTTGTTGTCTGACGCTCCAGCCATGCAGATATCCTGTGGCCACGTAAGTTTTGAACGTTCATGTGTGCACTTTCAAACACTTCACAAAATGAAAAGCACTAAAGTGCAAACCCTCGGCGAACTGTGCATGCACGGTACTGCTTATTGATGGGCTGGGCTATTAGTGTGTGTTTACTCTCGTGGTCTCCCGCTAGTAGCTCGCGGAGAGTCTGACACAGGCTGGCTACACTAGTGGATAGCATGCGGGAGTCGATACCCACCCTTCGTTGTGACTTATTGTACCTTCAAAATACACAAAGCAAGCGAACCCGGTCGAGATAAGCCTCTGCTAATTAGCCATAATCTTAGAATGCTCAAAATCAAGACAGTGTAGCACTGATCGCCCTTTGGCCGATTTGTTGCACATGGTGGCAGAAACATGGTAACGGACAGACAGACAGACACACTCACGAACCAAGTACTGTGACCCTCGATGTGCATGCGTGCCGAGGGTTAACAACAAATAGCCCCAGGCAATACATTATAATAATGGGCACACATGTGTCAGTGTAACTCACAAATGGTAAGAGCTATGGAAAAGAAACTTTGTATACATAGTGTATTCCATTACCAACATGAAACACACAACAATACATATTTGTAAACACCAACAAATAGCCTCAGGCAATATTCTTTAAAGTTACTTCTTCACTTCTCAAACTTGCTAACTGTAGCACCCATGGAGGTGAAACTTGGTATGTATGCCTATTATATCATTTCCATGACGATTACATGTTTCCGTGACGACAGCATATTATCTGAAAAAGCCTCAGGCAATTTTCTTTAAAACTACTTCTTCACTCCTCAAACTTGCTAACTGTAGCACACATGGAGGTGAAACTTGGTGCACATCTGTATTACATCGTTTCCATGACGACCACAACAACAAATAGCCTCAGGCACCTTTCTTTATAATTACTTCTTCACTCCTCAAACTTGCCATGCATGGAGATGAAACTTGGTACGCAATGCGTGTAACATCATTTCCATGACAACCACTTTGTTTGAACAACAACAAATAGCCTCAGGAAATTTTCTTCAAAATTAATTCTTCACTTCTCAAACTCGTGCATGCTCTACTGGGTTGTGTGTCTGCTGTGTCGGTAGCGACCTACGACAAGTGTGTGTATGAACGTTAAACTGGACACTGGTCACATCCCCAAAACTCCTCACTTGCTCTTTTCTCAAGCCTCACTTGTGTCATGTCTCAGAAAGTTTTCGCTTTGAATTGCTGTTTATGTTCCAAAGTGGTGTGTCAGTGGTCTCATGTACATGTGTATATGTGTGCATGGCATAATTTGAATTTGAGAATCAGTAGAACTTTTATCAGGTGGCCCTAGAGCACAAGGAAGATCATGCTGACCTGTTACTAATTCATTGCGGACGGATGTCACAGCGTATGTGACAGGAATTACCCCGCTGTACGGACGGATGTCACAGACGCTGTGACAAGCAAATGCTTTGCGTTTACTCTCGTGCATCTTTTTCAGAAATAGCAGCCAGTCACACCTCAAGGCTATACCCAACTACAACTGGGAAACCCCCTGGAGTACTTTAGCACTTGTGAGCGGCATTCTTGTGGCTGACAAAACAACGCAAACAATCCGCGGTTATACACGCACCTTGTAAAGAGTGACCAACGCGATCTTGTACATCAGGTGTAGTGATACAAAGACTTTAGCTAACGCTATTTATGATTGAAAAGGCTAGGAAATAAGCTTAGAAGGCTGATCACAAGCTTTTGTGACTGTAGTTGAGCGCTTTCATGCTGTCCCAGCATCACTTCTCTCTCGATCTGCATCTGCAACAAGTCTCTGTGCTAGCTATAAGGCAACAAACTCACGAGAAAATCACATGAAGCGTCTTCCCCGCTACACGCAGATAAAACTGCCGACCGTGCAATAAATTTCGCCCATGCCCGCGTCGTCAGCAATGAGTTAATGTTCTTGCATGGAATATATGTACGTATGTGACATTACATGTAAACACGGTGCTACATCGCTCACAGCAGTTCTTTTATTCTATAGACCTGATGGTTATCTGTATGATAAAGAAGCAATTCTGGAAAATATTTTACACCAAAAGAAAGAGAGTACGTAAGTCATGTTTCCTGTGTTACATGTGTATTCATTTACTACTTTTCTTGCTACCCACTGTACTTACATACCCTCGTATTCATGGTCATATGCACTTCCTTCAGTGTGTTAATGTGTTGCTGAAAAGTTTAATTTTTCTGCTTTCATAGATGCAAAGAAACTAAAAGAGTTCGAGAGACAGAAGAAAAAGAATGAGGTTGGTGTTTAATGTACTTCCTTGATGTGTGTATTTTATGTACTAAACGGTAGTATAGCTCTGTGAGCCTCTCAACTTTAATTGCAGTAAAATATGCATCCTCTTAACATCCAAACAACTTGTTAAATTGTGAAATCCAACTGTGCATTAATTCTTCTTTTTCTGAAATACTGTGTAAAATATTTTCTTTCGGTGTGAACACGAGTTCTTCGTGTAGCTCTCAAGGCCACCACTCACTTTGACATCATTGTGGAGCCAATTGGTGGCACATTGAAATTCTGTCCGTCAAAATAGCCATAGCTCACAAAATTTTTGCTAAGGTACTGCGCTCGCTCTGCTCGGCCAAAAATGCAACATACAGTAGTATTACAACTGTCAATGAAAGGCACTAAAGTGAAAACCCTCGGCGAACTGCGCATACACAGTACCACTAATTGATGGGCTGGGCTTTTTAATTTGCGTCTACTCATGGTCTCCTGCTGGTAGCTTGCGGAGAGTCTGACACAGGCTAGCGACAGTAGTAGATATCATGCGGGAGTCAATATACGCTCTTCGTTGTAACTTCTTGTGCCTTCTTGTGCCTTCAAGATGCACAGAGCAAGCGGACCCGGTCAAGGTAAGCCTGTGCTAATTTGCACACTGGCTTGTTCACTTGCTTTTCACGCCATAACTTTAGAACACAGTAGTTTTATGAAAAATCACCTTTTTTAAAATCAAGCTAGTGTAGCACTGAACCCATTACTTTTACTCTTTGGCCGATTTCTTGCGCGTGGTGGCAGAAAAAGTGGTAGCAGACAGACAGACACAATTACAATCCAAGTACTGTAACCCTCGCCGCGCATGCGCGCCGAGGGTTAAAAATTCTAAGCCTTCTTGAAGTGTAGTATCTTTGTGCTGTAAGTAGGCCATGTGAAGTATGACTAGTGTTACGTGGCATGTTACGTACATTCATCACAACCCAATAAAATCGATGTTGATGGCCCTGCAATGTCATCCCATTGTGCTACGAACCAGGGCTGACAGTACCATTAAAGTGTCCATGTCAGCAATGTGTTGTACGTATGAGCTCTATTTTGATTGATCACTCCTGATATTTACATGCTATGAACTATAATTTCATGCATTATGAAAGTTTGATGGACATGTATATACTAGTTGTCTAAATCAGTCTAAACTGCTGAAAATTAAATGGAAACGTCTTCAACTGATAGTCTCAAATTTTGCCTTTTTTGTAGAAAGAGTTGGAGGAACTAGCAACAGCAGAGGCAAGATCGAAAGTTGAGAAATTTCTAGCTACAGAAAACAGTATTGTGACAAAGCCAGTTGATGCTTTCTCAAGGGCCACAGAAGGTATGTACTAGGGTGTCATGATATGAATTAACAACTAAATATTGCACTTCTGTCAACAAATTTCGTCATAATAACTAACTTTTTTTGCAACTTTATGTGTTGGTACACGTAGACGTACGTAAGAAAGTAAATCAAAGCAAGTGTGCAAAAAAACTTGCTGTTTTGTGTTTGGGATTAGAGCTTACTTATGATACAAGTATAATATGTAACACGAAGGTGTACCACATTTTGTCTTGTATATTTTTTCCTTTTACCGTGATCCTGAAAGTAGCTATGGTTTATTTATGACACACCACCGCATACCTGCAGTTGATCGTTTATGCTTAGACACAAGCAAGCTTTTTCAAGTTAGTTGAAAAGACTGCTTGGAGAGTCTAGGCTGGAGGTGCCAGGCAAATCCGTCCTCTATGCATGCTACCTCTCGCTGCATATGCGAGCTTAGGGTCAGAATAATGCAGCCGATGTACCTCGGCTCCTAGTGTGGTTGAATTCTGAATATCTCATGAACAATTCACAGCACCCAGTATTAGCAACATGGCAGACGTGGAGCCAGGAACCGTCCGTATCCCATCCTCTACCAAGACTCCCAGTGGTGAGGCTGGCAGCGGTGGTACTTCTAGTGCCAGTGGTTCCAGAGGAGCTGATGTGAAGGGGAAGAGGCCAAAGCTGCCAAGTTTCTGGATCCCCACTCTCACTCCAAGTGCTAAACCTACTGAGATAAAGAAACCCGTAAGTGAACAATTTTGCTTCTTGCTTTATACTAATGTAACATGCTGTATGCAACTGGCTACACATTGTGTAACGTGCTTCTTTTGCTCTTTGCATATGCACTTATACATTTAACAGGACACGAAGACTTACTGTCCCATGAGTGGTAAAGAGCTAAGAGTTAAGGTAGGGTGAATGTGTGTATACAAAGACTTCTTGAGGTCTATTTTCTGTTGCAGGACTTGGTACCTGTCAAGTTCACTCCAATTGCTGACAGAGACTCTAAGACAGCTACAATAGTCAAACAAACTCGCTACATGTGCCCTGTCACAAGAGATGTCCTCAGCGACTGTGTAGCGTGTGTACTGCTAAGGCCCAGGTACAATCTATACTCATGCTTGGTGTTGGAATAGACTACATAACTGGGATTGTAGACACAATTTGTTCACGCTATAAAATTAATGTTGCACTGTAAGTGCGGCGAAACATCAAAAAGGTTCGTTCACACATAATATACAGTGTGCGTAATGGAAAAGTTTCCGTTCCGTTTTTTTTGCTGATCCAAACCGTCTCCATTGTGTTGTTACTGTTTTACATGCACTGCTAATGCAGTATTCTGTGCACTAGAAACTAGAAGTTACTGAGGCTAAATCGCAAATAGAAGAAGTACCAGGAGTTTTATGATATAGAGCCGCGTCATTTTAGTGCAGCTATCATTTTCATAAGTGTGTGGGTGTAATTGTAATACTTTTGGATGTTCTTGCTGTGCTATATTTAGCATAAGAGACAACACACACAACCACATCACTGTTGCTGTTTCACGAAATACAATACTAACATTTTGTTTGACATTCCGGGCACACCGTGCACTGCGTAAGATTCAGATTGTAACAGCCCTTTGATCGATAGGTGCATGACTTATTGTCACAATTTCACTCTTGCGACACTTCATACTGTTTTCTTTTTCCATTTGGCCTCTTAAAATACAAAGTACGTAGTATATAACTTGGACAAAAATTACTCTAGCTTTGGCTTGCTTCATGTCTAAAAAGTCATCCCTAAAATTCCTTGCTTTTAGAGGTCCAACAAGGTCTAATACAAGTGATCACATAGTTACAAGTGGGAAAATCATTTCTTCAAAATGAAGGGGATATAGGGATGGCTCAAAGCGCCAAATAGGAAAGAACAAGGGGTCATTTCACAGCTAAGACACGCAATCAACATGACACTATATCCCTATATCTATGTATGTTCTAGTGACTAATAGGAGAAGTACGATCAGACAAAGATATAGGGATAGTGTCATGATGAGTGTGTCTTAGCTGTGAAATGACCCCTTGTTCCGTCCTATTTGGTGCTTTGAGCCATCCCTATATCCCCTTCATTTTGAAGAAATGATTTTTCCACTTGTTTCCATTTTTTATGAACCACTCTGACTACATAGCATTTACTTTACTCTGATGTTCATGGCGTTGACGATGAAGTGATTCAACTTGACAAAGCAAGCACTATGCACTGGAGCAAATTTAGTTTGGTAAGCAGGGACACTGAAACACCACAAAGCAGTAAGAACTACAGAGCAAACCAACAGCCCGAAATCTACCGAAGGAACCCACTGCGCCGCCCGTGCGCATCTGGACAACGCCCCCCTGCATGGCAGGTGCTGCTGAGTTAGTAGGAAATGGCGTCGTTTAGTGTCTACCACGGTGGAGCTAAAAGATCAACTGTAGGGACTTGCGAAATGATTAAACGATCGCTTGATGGGCGTGCACACCTCTGTGGAACCTGGAGACGTTCAGTGAAAAAATCAGCACAGCAACTGATTCTGGTAAGGAGATAGCGGGTCTGAAGAAGAAGAATTATGATGATGATGACGACGAAAATCATGAAATCGCGTATGAGCGAATTCTCGTGTGGAGAACTGAGGCACGTATAAAGTCTTTGGGCATAGTACAGTGGAACCCCTCTAAGGCGGACAAGTTAGAGCCACAACATTTTGTCCATTATAGCGGGGTGTCTTTTATGGAGGGGTTTTGCTTGATTATACAGTATTACACAATTCTATGTCACTAATTCACTGTTAACATCCTTAAAAGCACTCTAGACAAGATTACAACATGATATGACGATGATGATGATGACAGTAGTTAGAAAGTACTCATCCAGCGTACTCTGTCTACCCAAAGCTAGGGTATTGTAGTTAAGGGATGCCACTAGATCAATAGCTGTAGATACCACAGTTGCTTTCTTGCTATGTCCTTTCCTATCAAGAAATGATTTAGTGAGTTGATGGCCTCACTAAATCTTCTTATCTTAGGAGGAGGTGGTTCAATGTCAAATTATGCATCATCGGGCTCTTCTTCATCCAAAGAATGTTGGTCTGAATGATAGATGCGAAAAATTCCTCTTCCCACATTTCTTCTGAGCATGTAGGAAGATCCTCTCCATTTATATATACTCACTGGCAAAACATCTTGCCTCATTTGGCATTGGAACTTGACTAATAAGATCATCCAATCCTGCAGTAGGATGTGCTGAATCTAATTCAACGAATGGGTCTTGGTCCTCATGCACACGGGATGCAACACCTCCAAACGATCCAAAACACCGGATTTTTGAAAACATTTAGAGATGGTTTCTTCTTTTACTAACTTCCATGCCTGAGCAACCCAACGAATTGCTTGAAGCAAACTAACAGACTTGGTTACCTCTGAGACCGCATTGCATTCGTCAATCTTTGAAATTACAAATCAGAGAAAAAGCTTTCGATAATGCACCTTAACCGATCTGAGACTTCCCACATTAGAAATGATCTGCAAGCGCGCGTACAGTCATTGACCGATTCTTAGCCATTTCCAGAACTTCATACTTTTTCTCGAGTGTCAGAGCGTTGCGACTGGTCGAAGCCATGTTTCGATGCACCTAGTCCCACGTATGTATTATATGTACATTAGCTACCTTGACCAGGTTCGAGTCGAAAATGGCAAGCCAGCCTATCAGGGGCAGAGAAGATTACCTCTTTGGAAGTTCAGTCTTATGTGAGAGGTTATCATGCCTATATGGGCATTTGGAACCCACGCATCGGTGAAGGGTATTGCCGCTTGAGCGGGAGACCAACAACTCATGAGGACAGGTTCGCCGTTGCTATAAAAAAAACTGGCAGTGTTGTCGGCCACGTCCCATTCATTAGTGTCGCCCTTTCTTAGGAGAGACGTCAACAAGGGACTAGTTGAAGTTACTGGCCCGAAAATCAATCGTGGAGCTGGCTATGGGCTGGAGATTCCCTGCACGTATGTATCATTTTTATGGAGCGAAGTCTTTATATATAAACAAAACGAACTAGTAGAAGCTCTTCGCACTGATGGGCGTCTCTAAAGCAGTTTCTGTTGTAACAATGTTGTTATTTATATTCGCTGGCAGGGGGTGCGGCAAACTGTCCGTTACGCGGGTTTTTTTTGTGTCCGTTCAGGAGGTGTTATGAACGTACGGAACTCTATGATAAAACAATCGGGACCTGCGAGTTGTTCCGTTAAGCGGGGTTCCTACATATTGGCCTGTAGACTATTGCCAGTGATTTGTGAAGCCTAGCGAGTAATTGAAAACATAGGCGTTTTGTACCCGGATCACATGAGATTTGACCCTTTGACACCCTATATGGAGCGTCTACCGATGCTCTAATATCATGGACTTGGAGTGAAAGGAGGCCTCCTTGGACATTTCAATCTATCCTATGAAAGAGCCACCAAGAATCAACGTGTCCTTCTCTGAAAGCAAACCGAGGGCCTCTTGAACCAACGTCTTAGATTTTTAGGACCCTGCACGAGTACATGGTGTGATCGGTGTCACTGTCAGACTCACATGCAAGCCCATCCACTGTTGAATCCAGAAGATACTGGACCCAGCTGGCAGCTTCCAAATCACCTACTGTACTCATTTAGTAATGTTACATCATTACACTAACAACAGGGTCCTCCTCTGGGAGATTTGGCCCACACCCAGTGTTGTCCTAGAACACTGCCACAGCATGTCTGTCAATCACATCTGTTGCTTGTCTCCTTAGCCACTAGCCCGCATATTGAATCCGGCTTCCCTTGTGAGAACGTAAAGTACTTGTGTTGTACCAACGGATCTCTCGAACATATTAAGCTCAACACTGTTACAACTTTGCTATATAGCTGCTTAGAATGCCACAAGCGACTACGTGTCAGTCACGGATTTGGAAACATTGCATTATATACAGCACTTATATGAGTGGTGTGTGTCAAGAAAATATTTTAAGCATCATATGTACAGTTGTGGCCATCCCTATAGCTCCCATATGCCACTACCGTGTCATTTTTATGCTAGGCATTGGTCTCTTTATTTATCTTTTATCCGTTCTGAAACGTGTCCTTGTATGTACATGCAGTGGAGATGTTGTGACTCAGGAGTGTGTGGACAAACTCATTCGAACTAGCAACATGCTCTGTCCCATAACTGGCAAAACTCTAAAAGAAAAGGACTTGATTCCCCTTCAAAGAGTAAGATTTTGTAAATATAATTTTTATATGGATTCATTCTAAACTTATAGGGAGGAACTGGGTATGCTGGCAGTGGTGTTGAACTGAAAGCCACCAGAGCAGGAGCAGCAATGATGGCATAGTATCATACATCTCACATGAGTTTACAACATTTTGCACTGGCTTGGAACATAGTTGCATGTTCATTCACTTTAATGCCATTTCATTTACACATTCTATCTTTTTACTATTACTATGCATAAATAATTATAGTCGGTAGACTCTCTATATTCAATCACGAATTCGGCTTCTGCGCCTGATCGGCGTGTTCAGCATCTCTCCTGCACGCGCATGTGTAATTCTGCCCAAATCGACACACCACTTTCATCCCGCGCACGCACTGTGGCGATCTTTATTTTCTGCCGTTTTACAGACCTACGCACAGCCTCTGTGCCTGCCTTTCAGCCTGCTGAGACATTTATGACATGTCTCACTCAATCCAGACCTAGTTGCCTTTTTTTCCTTCAAGCCTGCTCATGAAACTACAACCGTGTGCAATAACTTAATTACATCCTTGTTGAAGACAATACATTAGGTGAATGTGGTCTCCAGCCCCCGCTTCAGACACTATATAGCAGCCCATTATCTACTGCTTTCAACAGTTAGAGTTTGGCCTATCTACAACATACCCATGAACATCAGAGTGACTGTAACAATAAAATGCAGTGTTGTCATAAGCTGTTAAAAATAGTGGAAACTAGTGGAAAAATCATTTCTTCAAAAAGACGGGGGGATATAAGGATGGCTTGAAGCACCAAAAAGGAAACTATCATATTTTATGAAGTGAAGATTAGAACAAAACCAAGGCGAATTACAACAAAAATGCATGTGGATGATCTTTTTCAATGACGATACACGTACTCGGAGTTTTATGAAAACTCACTAATTGAATGGAACAAGCATGTTCAAATGGCTTTCTTTAAGTTGGACACATGCAAAATGCTCATCATATTATTTCACAACATCATACACCTTGCAGACAAAAAACCTTCACCTCATGGTAAACAGACTGGTCCATAGTTGTAAGGATTTGGATTTGATGAGGAAGGACGCAACTTTAGTCTCACTACTGAACATTCTTTGTATTCTACACCATGGATCTTGACTTGTCGACATTTAAGCACAAGCATATATACGATATCCGCTTCAGCGAGACGGCGGCGGGCTTGGACGACCTCATAATCACCGACACGAACCTTGGTACAACGGGCACGTGCAATACCGAGCCTCCTACCATTAACTGCACGCTGGAATACAACTGTGACAACAATACCAACATCACCAGCTTCCCGCAATATAGCTGGATATAAAGATCTTAAAAATCGCCAAAGTAGCTAAAGTCAACAGTAGCCTGTCCTTTAACCTCATCAAGTCTGTATAAAAAATTTCCTTTTGCTGACTTGAGTTCAACTGGTGACATATCCAAAGGTGGTGCTCATAGGCAAGTGTAAAAGAAATGTTCTTAAAATATCCATTAACTAGTTGATGTGACGCAATTTGCTGATGTGTTATTTTGTGTCTGTGCTGTTTTGACATTACCAAGTTGTTAATATCACATGTGCTATTACAAATCCTTGTGTGTAAATAAAAAAGAGTAGTGTGCTGTATTCAGATAGTGCACATTATTATTGACATGTACACTTATTGCAAAAACAAAATGTGTCAAAATGTGCGAAAAATACACAAACTGTGCTTATGATAAATGTGTAAAACCGACCTGTTACACTCACTCTGTTGATGTGACACATTTACCCTGATGTGTAAATTTATCTTTGTGCTGTTTTGATATACCAACATGCGTCGTTTTTAAAATAGCATGTGTTATTAATCGGTGCTGCGCAACATCCAACACACTAATGAATCCTGGCATGTCCAAGGAACATACTACGCACTATTTCCTCTGTGCAGTTGTGAAAAAAACAGCACAGTTTTAAGGTTCTACACACTTTGGTGTGTTAAAACTACATAACGGAATTTACAGTTATATTATAGATGAGCAGATGAAATGCCGAGGCGCCATGCAGTGACATGTATTCCACTCGTAAGTCTTGGGGCGATATTACTGTTCGTCTTCAGGAGCAAAGACGGAGTTCAAATACATGAACAAGTCTGAGGTTCTGCGGGAAAGAGATGGTGGAAGAATCCGTGGAATCCGCAGTCGTGCGAACAATATGGGCGGACTTTTTTCCGATCCACGAAGATCGGTCAGATACGGAAGGAGCTCTATGCGGAGAGGTGCGGATAGCGACAGAAATGGAGGCGATGCTGTACGCAATATAGACAAGATAAACGGATTCAGACCTCCTCCCGGGCGTGGAGCTTGGCTACGATATCCGCTTCAGCGAGACGGCGGCGGGCTTGGACGACCTCATAATCACCGACACGAACCTTGGTACAACGGGCACGTGCAATACCGAGCCTCCTACCATTAACTGCACGCTGGAATACAACTGTGACAACAATACCAACATCACCAGCTTCCCGCAATACCAGCAAGAAAGCTTCATACCACTAGTGGTGGATACGGTATATACTGTTTGCCTAATACTCTTGATAAATTTCTTGTTGAAAACTGCAAAGCAACAGGCTCTGCACCATTTGTGTGTTTTAATGAGAATTCTACATGCCTTGGCCAGACTCGAGAGCTTAATGATACTTCCTTACTGGAGTACATTGACAAAGTCAACATCACAAACACGTCCATCATGTTTGATGATTCAGGAGGTGTACTTGGGTCATACGAGATATGTAACTATCAGGCTACCTTCTCCTATACTGGAGACATAACTGGCTACAAGTATGTGACTGTTGGGACTTGGCTTAGTGGAAAGCTGACAATTGTGAACGGCACAGACATGCAGTTTGGTCTGAAGAGTGATGGCAGCTTGAGAAGAGAGCCAATGGTGGATGCAGGCCAGGCATGTACGTTAAAGATATTCCAGGATCGTGCTGTGCTCTCTGCGAGCCTTGTCTAGGGGCAAACTTCTCTTCCAATCCTAAAGCAATAACTGTCTCACTATGGGGGAGATGTGGGGAAACAATCCATTTTCAGGCTCTGTCGCAATTCCCGAGACCTCAGCCATGTACAGTGACCCCCTGGGCCATCCCCAGCCTCATTATCACCTACATCGGAGTCTTGTGTGTGGCTGCCACTGCTGTCATCTGATGCAGCAGATGATCCTTCTCCTGGTTGGTATATGCTGCAGTTTCATCCTTCCCTTCTTCTATGTGCCCTAGTTCTTAGTGTAGCTTAGATATATAGTGTGACTCTTTAGCTAAATAGAAGAGTTTGTATTTTGGGAGCAATGCACATGAAAACTATTAGTGATTATTGCTGATTGCACCATCTTATGAAAAACAGAAGCTGGGAGTTTGCTTCAGCCACTATTGATATTTTAAACTGCAATAGATATTTTATTTGGGGAACCCTGCCACGATTTTCCACAGATTTCGCCACAGAAGGGTAGATCTATAATAATATTTAGAAGGGGGTGTTAATTTGCATTATCCTACCACATAAGATGTACAGGGAGTATGTATAATAATATGAATGGTTTTGGGTTTAATAATGAACTGCTGAGAGGGACTCCCGCGAGCGAAGAAACTGTATAGCAGCAGACCAATAGTAAATCCATACCTTTAGCGGTACCCTGCATGCATGGTACGCTGAGGGTTTGATTTTGAGGTGTGATACAGAACACCCTAAGGGTGCCTTTTAATCATAAGGTTTATGTCCTTCTCTGGGGGCATTCACAATTTATACAATTTATACAATTTACTAGCAACTATTGGGCTGTGAATAACTTTCTGTCTCTATGTAGGTGTCTTCTCATTCGCCTTCATTTAAACACCCTACGTAAAGGGCTACAAAATGGTCAAATAAACAGCTGTAACTGTTCTGGCTGCATTGTCACTCCCATCCAAAATTGTGAGATGATGATTATTGGCAAGCAAAGTGGCCTAGTCATCTAAATGTGTGCATGTATTTAGAATAAAAAAGGATATAGGGATGGCTTGAAGCACCAAAAAGG
Source organism: Geodia barretti (assembly GCA_030341885.1). Taxonomy (NCBI): domain Eukaryota; kingdom Metazoa; phylum Porifera; class Demospongiae; order Tetractinellida; family Geodiidae; genus Geodia; species Geodia barretti. Next base: position 62,595 of record CASHTH010002730.1, on the reverse strand, counting down.
TAAGAAAGAGTTGGTCATCTGTCATCTCGGAGGCTGGTGAACTATACTCATAGAGTATGCTGCGAACTTTGAGATGTATATACATAACTGTAGTGTAAGTTCTAGCTGTTTTTGTTTCCCCATGTTCCTATGCTAATAAGTAGGCAAGCAGGTTCAATACAGACAGTCACGTATATATACAACATTCAAGCGGTTAGTTTCACTCCTGGAGAGCTGGTGGAGGAGATGGAGAAACACATTGCAGAATTTGTCGTGGCCTACAGAGACTAGTGGGAGGAGCTTGGAATTGGACGTAAACACTGGGTGTATGCTTTTCTGCTTAAGTAAACAAGGCTGTTCTAAAGAACAATTCATGCATTCATTGATGAGAGAATGAACACAAGTGCAAAATTACACCATTTGCGACTAGGTTAGGGTTGTTGTCTGCCTTATTATGAGGGTGATATATAAATAATTTTTCCTTTGGCCAGTTGTTTCTTGTTAGAAGTATTGAGATTGCTTCTAATGTAAACCACCATTTTCATTACCCTCTTCGTAATGTGGGTGGATCGGTAGTATAATTATACTGATAATCAATACTTCTGTTCTGCTGGTTGTTTCTTGTTCGGAGTTTTAAATCCATGATGTTGGTGGGTAGCTAGTAGTACTGATAATCCTTTCGGCTTATTTAGCAGTTGTGTGAATAGAGAAACATGGCTGTGATCTACTTGATATGGCTGGTGTTAGTCTGCTGGTCTCTGGGAGATGTTTATTGCCAGACATTTCCCTATGTCTCCTTCATGGGTCAGACTCTCACTGGCCAACCATTGCTTGCGAACCTCAGTCTAGTAGGAGATCATCGTGGTGGTGAAAGTGTTGAGTGTGTCACTGATCTGAGCACATGTTGTAGTAATACTCAGGGAGTCCAACGTGGAGACTGTATTTCCCTGATGGAACTAGACTGCCATTTTCTGTGGAGATGGTGGTATCAATGAGCAGCGTAGAAGTCGGAGCATTTACCTAGGTTGTCGAAATAGAGCTAACTCACCGAGTGGAATCTATTGCTGTGATGTTCCGACTAATGCTGTCCATGATGATACTGACACCTCAGTAAGGGATACAGTCTATGTGGGGCTATAGCTACACGGGCAGTGGAGGTATATTCCCTGCTAAGCTACACATTATATGCATGATAGCTCTTTAGGTGAATGGCTACAGCTAATTGTGTGTACCTGCTGAATCTGTTATTATTCCCTGTGTTTTTTCACCGACATTATGGGGCTATTACTCCAGGAGCCATCTCAACAATGTCACTCACTCTGGACTCTGACCTCAATGAAGCCAGTCCTCAGATCACCCTGGCCTGTATCTCCACTGGTGGACCTGCTACCACTGTCACTTGCTAGAATGTTAACAGCAATGGTTCAAGGTAAACATGACAACTACACCCAGGTAAATTCATTCTAGAAGCAGTACTGGGTGGGTCCCTCGAAACTGCAGTCTACGCAGAGCACTCTAGCCACTCAGCTCAGCAGCTGTGACTGTTAGTCATGACTGTTGGTCGATTAAAGAGTAAGTTGTGTATAGGTGTTAGTGTCCACCTATACCCAATGTGACATTGTGAGCAGAAATTGGTTGTAATGCCATGGTGACATCAGCATCTGCACTATGTCATACCAGATGCCAGAACTCAACACCTAGGGCTAAATAATCAAGAGTAATTTATGGAATGTGCATTACTCCATACTGCCCTCTAGTGGGAGTGTCTATTACAGTTCTCAGGATCTATATAACATAGCAAAAGTGAACTTCAGCTCACTATATCTAGCAGTATTGAGGAAGAGTTAGTGCTTAAGAAGATAATTATGCTAACATTATTGCTATTACTGAGTTCTGGTGTGAGAGCTATTTCACTTAGTGACTTCTACCCATTTGGTACAGAGGCTAATGATAGTGTTCTACCTCAGGGTGATGATGGCTCATCTTCTCCCATCTCGTTAAGTCAAAGATTTACTCTTTTTGGAAAACTCTATAGTGTCATACATGTGAGGGATTGACACTTCAGATTCTGTTAGCTACCAGCCAATAATCTCACTACATCTTCATAGGTAAACATCAATGGAAATATTTCCCCTGGAGTGCCATTCACATCCAGCCATCTTGATGAAGTTTCTTTTCCAACAATCTCACCTTACCGGTTGGATGTAGACACGAGGGGGGTTGATGGTGGCCACATTTGGTATCGACAGACTACTGAATCAATTTTGCTGGATCAGGCACTGAGTCATGTGCAGATTGTGTACCCATCTGTTTTCAGCCTTGACTATCTCTTTATTGCCACATGGGATCATGTTGGCTACTTTGAAATGCATACCGAACAGGTACATACCAATGTAGTTTTGTATTCTAGGAGCTGAACATTGTTGAACAAATTAATGTCTTCCTTCAGAACAACACATTTCAATGTGTAATAGCTGTTGATGGTGACCACACCTATGCCATATATCTTTATGGTCTCATCCAATCATCAAGAGGAGGCCAGGCATTGGCTGGGTACAGTGCAGGGAGTAATGGGAACAGCTCGTACACAATTCCTGGCTCACTCAGTCGGGATATTCTGAGGATTACGTCAACAACAAACATTGAATGTCCAGGTGTGTGGGTGTTTCGACTGGATGAAGAAGAACTTTTTGTTCCAGAAAAAGGTTAAGTGGTTTCATGTGCAGTTTGTGATAAGCAATAAAACTGAGGTCGTGAGATTCTTATCCTTTTAAAATAGAAATTTGCTATCCTTTTCCGATTATATATGTGCATGAAACCATGACAGAGTATTATACCAACTGATCTAACTTGTTGCAACTGCTGCACCAAAAATTGGCTATTTGGTGTTTACGGCACCATTTAGCACAGTGATAGGAACTCGGAATATTTCCTGCAGAATACAGAATACTTCCTGTACAGCGTACATCTGCTTTGGTTGGTTTTGCAATTTCAACATCCTTGTTCTCAAGCTGTTGAAGTATAGATAGTAATGCATAGGCTTTTAAGTCTAAGCCCAAAGAGTAAGTACTTCATTTGTATATACATATTGTGGTCTTCAGCATCATTCTTATAAATTGTAACAGTAATATTCCTATGCATGTGCATGAACACATATAGCAATACGATTTTGATAATTTCAAATGTAGAGACCTGTGATTTGGTTTTTGATGTGGAAAATCCACCAGTATGCAATAAAACTGACACTTACCTGCAATTGCCTTCATATGGATGTGCACAAAGGTAAATCTTTTGGTGTGGTGGTACTTGTATTATATTTGCACGAGAAGCGAGAGCAGACCAATATATTTGTCAATAGGTATGGGTCCTGTGTACAGTTCAAAGCCAACTTCGAAACCATTTGTGACGATTTCTATGAACCTGATGTGGACTATATCTATGTTCCCCACAACAGAAGTGACGGTAGTTTTTCAGACTTGATCAACCAAATCACAGTGTACGGTCAGCTCATGTTAGAACCACTACAAGAATGCAAAGAAATTGCTCTGCACATTCTGTGTCATTACTACCTGCCCCCTTGTGGGAGACAGAAACAGTTCACTCCTCCTACAGCTGTCTGCTCTGAACAGTGCAGACTTTTACCTCAGCTTTGTCCCAATGAGTGGGCCATGGTTCTAGAACAGTTTGAGCTGAATAGAATCATAATAGAAAATGTAGGACTCCAGCTGATAGACTGTGACTTCCCCGGGAAATACCTGACTCCTTTGCCACACTGCTGTACTGAGCTCAGTCTGAACATCTGTAAGTCCATTTCTCCAATAAGGTAGATAGTTAACAATTCACATAAATTTTCAGCTTACTCCAACACAAGTATCACCACTGATGGACGGCGAAGACCAAGCAGCAATGCTGTGTATTACTACATAGTAGCTTTTCTTTTTGGTGCTTGTGGGATTGTAGCCCTTATCTTCATCACTCTGATATTGCTTAAAAGACGGCTAAAACAGAGAAGGATCCGGAGAGTAAAGTAATGTCAGTCTCATATATTTAAATGTCTTGAAATATTACCTTTTCAGGGTGGAAAACAGTTTAGAAGCCACTGCTCCCAAACTAGACATAGGTAAGGCAGTGTATTATAATAATAGAGGGTAGCGTGGCTGTTTATTTTACTTTACAGAGGTAAGAGGAGAAACTGGCACCATTTCTACCATGTTGTCTGAGGTGATACAAGAAATGTCAGAGAATATGCTTCTTATCCCTGGCAGTAGCATTACTACTGGTGTCATTATTGGTGAAGGTAAGTAGAGATTGCAATTGCAACTTCCCATAAATGGACCCACATAGGAGAGTCCGGAATTGTGTACAGAGCAATATTACATGGTTGGAAGGGCTACTACCACGACATAGTAGCAGTGAAGACTTTGAAAGGTTAGTTGATTGTGTTTTTTTAAGTTTATGAACTGATAAACACGCTTTCATGACAAAACTTTGTAGGGTTGTTTACATCAAGTGATCTGAGGAAAATTGCACAGGAGAGTCAAATAATGGCCAATTTCGATCACCCAAATGTAATAAAGCTGTTAGGTTTGTCAATCAGCAAAAACAATTCACTCTTCGTCGTCATGCCATTAATGGCACAAGGCAGTCTCCAGTCGTACCTGAGAAAAAACAGATCATCACTGACCATAGAGGATGAAGATATGGTACAGCATCATTACGTAGAACTTCATTTTGGTGATCATTCATCATAATTAAACCTGTATCATGCAGGTAGAAGAAAGAAGCTCTAGACTTTTGTCCATGTGTTTGCAAGTGGCAAAAGGAATGGAGTATCTAGCAAGTCAGAAATTCATCCATCGAGATCTTGCGGCAAGGAACTGCATGTAAGGAAAAATTGTCTCATGGTGAATAAGACCACTTCGCTTGATGTTGAATGTAGGATTGATCTGAATAATGTGATAAAGGTCGCAGACTTTGGTCTCACAGAGGATATCTATGCCAGAAATTATTTCAGACAAGTGTCAACACAAGAAGATGGAGATGTTCCAGTGAAGCTGCCAGTGAAGTGGATGGCTCTGGAGAGTCTGAATGATGGAGTATTCTCTGAGAAAACTGATGTGGTATGAGTATTATTCTTAACAAAAATGCTATTATAATTGATATTATGACACCTGTGTCGCAAGATGGTAGAGTGTCTCCCAATTGATACTTACGTATTCTCATTGCGATGCATACAGTCCTTTTGTATATCTTATTGTAGCTATGAAGTAGCTAGACCCTTATAGCACCCCTTTCTCTTGTCTTATTCTATATAATTATAATGCATTATTGTTCGTTTTGCAAATGCTGTTTTGCAGTGGTCATTTGGAGTGACATGTTGGGAGGTGTTCTCATTAGGGAGGAACCCTTACCCTGGAGTGGACCCCTTTTCTCTCATCAGATATCTGGAGAGTGGAGAGAGACTGGACAAACCCCTCAATGCTGCCTGCTCACAGGAAATGTAGGGCAAGTAATGTAATGATGAAGGGTGTTGGAATTTATTTATTATTCGACACTGATAATTATCTAGCTATGATATGATGAGGGGGGTGTTGGAGTAGGGAGCCATGGAAGAGACCAAGTTTCTCTCAACTTGTGACTGTCATTTCAACCAGTCTGGAGAAAATGGCCGGATATCTGGACCTCAATGGAACATCTTAACTCCCCCACAATAATCTGACAGTGTACATAGAAAAACAGTTTGTACTACTTAATAATTGATAGTTAATAGGAATGTTGCTCATCTTTTTAAAGACGGGTGACCACGTTTCATGCAATCTTTGGAAAAGTCAGGCAAGTAGTTAGCTTGCTTCACGTGAATATAAATTTAATGCACATAACTGATGATAACACAATAGATTACATTATCCTTGCTACATCTTACAACTAGTTCTACGAGACTGATATGCTTGTAACACACTTAATTGTCAGATACATCATATGTGATCAAATAAACTGGATAAGCAAGTGTATTGTCATAAGTGATGTAGACTCTGCTGCCACCTGTTGTTCCAGTAACACTTTCATATCGTCTGCTAACTTGGCTGTGTTCGTCAAAATTACTATCACGTTCTGGTGGGTGTTTAAAAGGATGTTGTGGACTTTCATAGCTATGCCCAGTAAGCACCCATGCAGCAAACATATTCCTAAGGCCTAGGTCAACCTCCTTGTAGGCAAAACCATTTGAGTATGATGCATTCACAGCAAAATAGTTCCCTCGCCCCCACAGTCCATCTTTGCTGAATCTCATATCAAAGCTTGCGTCACCCTTACAGATCAGCTCCGGTTTGTTTTCACGACTGCCATGGAACAATAGCTTTTCATTAAGAACACCTCCTCCAAAGTCTTTCATTTCTCTGCTTTTGTCCAGGTACTTTCGCCAGAGCACACGGTTTTGAATGCGATGAATTTTTTTCACTTCCGCAGTTGGCATAGTTGACAGAAAATGATCCTCTATACTCTCAAACTCGTCAGTGTTGGCATCCAGAAGACACAACTTAAACTTTTCATTAGGCAGGTGAGGTTCCCAGTATGGAGGGTACTCTGAAAAATTAACAATGGATTGTGTAGTAAATAAACAATCATACTTTGTATCCCATTAAAATACTGAAGCCACAAAAAACAATAATTTTGCTCTCAATGGAAGAGGAACATAATTTCAGGCAGTTAATCAGGAATCTCAGTGTTGAAACCAAACCAATTGAAAAGGTCTGATAAAATTTTGCAACGACTGCTTTATTACCCATTCAGAAAGGTTGGCAGGCTAATGGATTTCAGCACATTTAGTGCATATATTATAGGAAAAGTCCGAGTAGTAATATGTCCTACTACTTACCATCACTCCCATCTAGAGACTTTAGCATTGATGCAAACTGAGGAACAGGGAGTTCATCTAGTCCCTTTAGGATTGGGGATATCTTGGGATCTTCAATCAATGAGTGAAGGAGTTGGCTTGTTGCCATTAGTGCTTCCCTAGCATTAGCATTGGTATAAGCTATGGCAGGAGCACAAGGTGGAATCTGAAAATTTGGGTATCGACTCCTGTTTTGATGCTCACATACTTGCATTACACATCTCTCAATTGGTTTTAGCAGGTCCTTGGGGAAATGGCTTGAAACCTTAACTTCTTGAAGTAAAGAAATCAAATTACTGCAGTTTATCAATTTTGAGTTTAGACCACAATAAGCGTACATCACTCCTTTAACAGACTTTTCAGCAGCCTCATGGCAGAGGAAACACACAACTGAAGGGAAATTTGTGCTGCTTGGTTCCCTATCACTACCTTCTTCCCGTTCTGAGTGAAGTGAACTTATAATGCTCACACTCGAATTTCTTTCGTCCATTGCGTTACTTGACTCTAAATCCCCTGCATCTAAGTCAAACGCTGGTTTCTCTTCCTCGTCACTGTTCTCATGAAGATGTTTACTCTCACTGGAATTACTTGCTAATGATGGCAAAGTTTTATTTAAGAGCTTATCTGGTGCAGTTTGCTTAGATTTGACTAATTGCGGCTCGAGAGGTGCTGCTTGGGCAGTAACACATTGTTCTGGTGGTGGAACAATAACAGGAGTAAGTTCAGTGAGCCCCATCATAAACATGGCAGCTCTGTAGTCCATTTTTGCCTGGTCAAGCCAAATTTGAGCATGTCTTTCAGATGTTGGATGTGGGGGAGGTTGGGTTTGCTGATAACTGTACTGAAAACGATATCTTTGAGGTCTGTAATGGGACCGTTGTCCTGTTCTCCTCAGTGGCGGCAAGAAACGTGATTGGTGTTGAACCCGTGTCTGTGTAGTATGTTGTAACCCAACATTATGCTGAGTTCCTGTACCTGGGCCAGAAAAATGCCCTCTTGTGCCACTATGACCTCCAAAATACTGTGTGTTGGCAGGGTGGCTGAAATCTCTCATTTGGATTGAGACAATATCAGAGGGAATAGCATAGCCTTCAATGATACTAGGTTGACTTGCATGTGCTGGCAGTGGGACGTGCAAATTGTTTTGAATAATTAAAAGGACGTAATGTTGTAATGGCTGCAATGGGTTCTCTCCTTCCAGAAAATAATGTAGCTTTTCGAGAAAGTGAACAACTTTACATTCATTGCATAGCTTTCTAGTGACATAATGAAGATGAGCAATGAGGCGCATTATAGCCATTTCTCTCGAAACACCATTAAAAAACTTAGACTCAAGAACTGAGGTCAAATCTTCAGGTTCACTAGAGATAGGTGCAAATAAAACAGGTTCTGCAGTTGCTCTAATTTCAGACTCCCCAGGAATAATGGAAAATAGCACTATTTGCTGGGCTGGAGTCAAAATCTTAAAGATACAGGCTGGAGAAACATGGACTATGCTTTGATCTTCTTCATCAGCACTTGCTCTTTCCTTCAGTGAGAGGGTAACAAGGGTGTCTTTGTAAGATACGGAGTCCCTGATCTGTACGACTTTAGCAGTGACTATGGTCTTTTTCATTTCATCATAATAGCGGACAACTTCCCCAGTACTGAAATTGAGTATAAGTAAGGAATCAGCAATTGTTAAGTGGTCTAGTGACATTACTTCACCTGCCTGGAGGTATTTTGTTTCTTTAATGCTGTTAGGATCATAGCGAACAACCTGTTGCTTGTCAAGTTCAGCTTCAATTTCATTAGGGGCGCACCTTAACATTGATGCTAGGTAAACCTCATTTTTAATTTCATTTTGTAACATGGTATTAACAGCCTTAGATAAGTCTTGTGTAAAGTTGCCTTCATTCCAATCTTTGTGTGGAGCTATAAATAGTCGAACACTTTTTGCACCAACCAAAGCCAGACAATACTTGTCAGTGCTCTCAGATCCTTTAATAATAGCATCATCTCTTTTCAATACAGTGTGAACCCCATCTGATGTCACACAAGAGATTCTAACTGTATCAAGTCTCTGTAGAGTCTGTTCAAACTGCTGTGATGGACGCTCCCGCCGCTCAGAATAGTACACCCGAAGCAACCCATCTTTCAACTCGTTTGACTGTAGCGACTCTAATATATGGTGAACCACAATGCACCTTGGCTTGCTTTGGTCTTTTGCATAGCACGATTCATCGTTGCAGGCCCATTCTTCCGACTCCATTTTTGCATGAACCTCTTCACAAACTAATGATGACAATCTCTTTACACCTAAAGTTTCTGGTGGAACCTTTTCTCCATTAGTGTCAGGAGGGGGAAGTTTCAGGAATTTAAACATTTCTCTTTGATTAAGTCTCTGGGCGTACCACGGAGCATCATTGAACACTAATTCATCACGAGAAACAAGCTCATCATCTTCACTTGGTAAGAACAATTGCTCAGGTAACTGTTCACAAGAGCCCCTTCGTAATGTACACACCAACTGTTTATAAGAGTATAATGCAATCCTCTTAAACTTATTGTGACTAGAAAGGTTTTTTTCCACTTGTGTCAACTGTTTGTAAATGTTATGGAGTACTTCAACACAGTGATTGGCACCAATTTCTTGTGGAATACCTAAGACATGTAACAGGTGATTACATGCAGCTATATCAGGAGGAACTTGATACCAAAATGGTTTGAGATCAATTCCTGATGGCATTGACCTAACAAGTTGAGATGGCTTGACAAGAACAAGGCGTTTCCACGAATCAGGGACACTTATGGCAACACATTGTGTCTCCTTTAGCTGATTAACATCATTTTGATAGGCTTTTAACTTATTCAGTTCTTTGAAATGCTGATGCAATATTTGTATTAAGTTAGTATTCCCTGACTTGTTCTGTACAGACATTTGTACACAAGTATAAGAAGTAGAAAGTTTTTTGAGATTGCTTATGATTGTTTGTGCTGATACAGGGCTTTCAATTCCTAACGAGCAACACTGACTATGATTGTCCTTCAAAATATCACAACACAAGGGGAGAATATTTTTGCAGAGTGCAGCAAGGTGGCTCTTTGAACTTAAGACTGAACCTTTAAAACAGAAAAGTTGCTTTGGGATATGGTGTTTAGTTTCAAAGAGCATATTCATCTCTCGAATAAGGGCAGGCTCTAGATAATCAGGGTAGATAAAAGGTATTGCTGATATTCCATTTAACTCACTGGGACTGAAGTGGTTCTGATTAAATTTTTCAAGGAAAGTTGTTAAAAGGATCTCACTCCTAGCGATAATTGCTTGTCTTCCAAGATTTGTTGATTTTATTGCATACTCCTTTGAATGTCTAATCCAGTCTTCATTACTGACTTCATGTCTGAAACCCAAGTCCCTGAAAAAGGTAAACCACTTTTCAATTTCATTTCTCCATGGATCAGGAAGTAGTCTGCTGCTACAAAATGTTATAAAAAAAGTATTGTGTGCGTGACATAGTTCTCCAATCTTACAAAACTCTCCACTAGGTAGCTTTATGAATTTGATGTGTTTAAGATCTTGTTGCAACGGTCTAAGATCACTATTGCACATAATGTGTTTTAAATGATCTTGGATATAATGCACAAGCAGTTGATGCAGGTGAGGCAAAATGACATTTCTGTATATTTTAACTTTTTCATCACCGATGTTATTTAATATTTGCTTGTAAAAGTCCATCGTTAACTTATCAGTGGCATCTAATATTACAAAGTTTGATTTGCAGTGTTCTTGAATGGACTCAATACCACCTCTTGGGACATCATGAGGCAGTACAAACACCTGTACATTTCCTTTCATTGCCATGAATTCTCCACTAACTGTCATAAAGATTTTTAACCTTCGTAGTGTTGTACTAAAACTTGTCAGCTCAGGATGGTCCCTTAATGACTCAATAATGCGTCTGACTTCAGAGTTACTAAGATCTACATCATGAATGAGTGGAGCTTTCAGTTTGAAGCAATCTATAATATCTCTTCCACACAGACAAGGATTAACTAATCCTCTATAATCAACCCCACTTAACTCCAAGGCTTCAAATGATATTGTGGGATACCCTAACTTCTTTAAGGCACTTCTGATATTATTATCCGTCCATTTAATTTCTCTGGATACAATTGTAGAGCTGAGACTCATAGGATACAAATGTTTATCATCAGTTGGTAACAATGGTTTGAATTTAAAATGTTTTTCCATATTATCCTTCATAGTTCCATGAATAATGGAGCTTTTCATATACAACCAAAACGTTTTAACAAGCTCAAATTTTTCATTCGAAATATTTGCAATATTCACAGGTACTTTTGTATCAGAAAGTTCAATATTGTCACGTACAAATTCGACTGTAAGGTCAACTATAACACCATTATCAGCTAGTAATATCCCGACTGGACTTTCCTCAAGCTCCGGGAGGATAAAGTGTCCTGAGCTATGTGGGAGCAATGAGGCATAATTTGATTTAAATATTGTTTTACCACTCCACAAATGATTGTTGGATGTCAGTAAGAGAGGAACAGAACTTAGTGCCCCTTTCACATATTTGACACCTTTTGAATCGATTATGAACTGTATAAGCAGCTGCAGAGTGTTTACAGTTAAGATTTCTTTCATTCTTGCTTTCTTCGCTCTATTTTTCAGGTGATCAACAATAAGCTCTGGTGTAACATACGCTAAAGATTGCTTTCCAAGATGGTTAAAGTTGTCATAGAGAGATAGAGGAACCTCACTTGTAACAACAGGCATTGCAAGATGAATAAGTGCACAACGTAACTCAGGATCAGGTTCTACAAACTGACTTGTCTCATTGGATAAAAATGATCGAAAGAAGTAACCCATGTTCTTCCCAGTCAGGGTTAGCCACTTCATACTTGCAGTGTCTGGGTGTTTCTGAAGTAAAATTGGTGGATTTCTCTGATGCAAAATTTTGAAGACTTGTTGTGGTAGTTTGAGATTTGCAACCTCACCTTCGATGTTCAGACTAGGAGGAAACAGCTTATAGAACCACTCCTCTTTCGCCTTTCCAATTTGGGTCATTTTCTGTGCATGCATGAGCATGTCAACGTAGCATGGAGCTAAAACATTTTTTGCTAGAGAGATATTCCAATTTGTACTTTCCTTACGCTTTTGTTCAAGGTGTTTGCGGGAATCATCTATCAGGAAGTGACCATTTACATGCACCGGAAGCATATTCTTAAGTGGCAATGGCAGAAAACAAAATAAGAGCCCTTTGATATTCTGTGTTCCTAGAGCAGCAGCTACACCACCAATTGGTCTCATATTATTCCATTCTGAGCTACAATCTTCCAAGCCTTCTTCATCATGCTGTACAATGTTCCCCGGCGAGAACTGTTTGCAAACAAGCCATTTCTGACATTCTTCAACTTCTGCTTTGTGGAGTATTTCCATTTCATATGTCAGAGAAAGCTGTTCAGCCTCCCTCGGTCTTTGAGTAATTTCTTTAACATTTTTTGCAAACATAGTGCACGTGGCTCGAACCTCAGGTGACATGATTATACGAGTATTGAAGTATTTAACAACCTGACCACTTTCTGTAATTTCAACTGCCGATATTTTCTGTACATGATTTAAAAACAAAAGTGTTTCACGGGCATAGGATTCCATGTCAACAAAAAGTTGTTTAAGTTTGTGAGTAGTAAAGGTTGTTCCGAGTCTTGTCTGTTTTTGTTGATTGAAATGTAAAACTCCCGGATGAGTTCTATATGGAAAAGGACTTGATTCATAGCTACTTTTGCTCATAGAAACAGGTTTTCTTGTAAGTGGTAATCTAAACACAACATGTGCTTTATCTAAGTCTTCCATCAAAGTTTCAACATCATTTAATAAGTACGGTTGAAACTGGTCAGGAAGATCTGTAACCACTTTTGAGCAGCTAATTTTCCACCTCTTTCCAGGAAAATGTTTTGTTGTATTAGCAAAACTGCACGTTGGATCAAAGACACAGAAGTTTTCAGGTTCACCTTTCTCAGAGAAGGTAACGAAACTTGGACAATCAGTGACATGGTAGGCGACATTGAATCCAATTCCAAATCGTCCAATAGTATCAGATGCATTCTGTTTACCTCCTCTGCCAAGTTTGGCAATTCCTTGGATGTCTTCCTCCGTGAACTTGCTGTTGTTTACAATAAGAAGAGCTGGAGTTTCTTGGAGATCTTTCCATTTTTGATGTCGGGAAGGAAAGAGCTTATCTGAAGGGAACTTCCTATGGTCTAGGATAAACACAATCTCTGTTGCATGAGCATCGTCTGCATTTTGTACAAATTCATTCAAGATGCTGTGATCAGATGGATACTTACTTAAAATAGACCTCAATCGATCACATAAATCCTCATGTTGGCCATAATCAATACCTCTCATGAACTCGTTGTCCTCCAAACCTTGTAGTAAAGTGTCTAACAAAGGCTTAACACCTAGTTTGATGGCTCTGTTTCTTGGTATATTCTCATTAAGAAAATGCAGTGTACCATCTTTAGCTTGAGAAGCAAACAAATCAAGACTCTGGACCCAGTTATCACTAACTTTGTCACAAGCAAGGTGTTCTACTGGCCGCATCACACCATACTCATCAGGAAGATACAGCTGTTGTGGAAGTTTGTTTTTGTCCATTTCAACAAGCTGAGATAGCTTCTTAACAACCTCTTCGATGAAGTCAATGGTATTGTGAGAAATTTTCCTGTCACTTTCAACTGGCATGGTTAGTTCACCGGTATCTAACCCTGTTGTACCAGCAATCTGGCGCAAAATATCAGCAAGACTCTCTGCAGATGGCTGCTCTTTTACCCCAAGCTTAGAAAAGAACTCCTTAAATTCGTGGTTTTCCGAAGACAAAGCACACAAGTAGGGATACTGGTCTTTATTCCACACCATGACAACTTGATCTGCTCGAAGAAATTTATTGCCTTGCCAAATAAATCCTTTTTGTGCTATTCTCTTCTTAACATCAAACCACACTATGCTCCGGAATATATTGCAATTTCATATGCAAAAATTTGTATGTCTCCTTAACTGCCTTCGAAACATATTCAATTGCTCCTTCATCAAATGACACAGATGCTTCACTGAGGGTTAGAAGATGACTTATAACGAGACTCAAAGGTAGTTCTTCAGATGCCCCGAAAAGAGGGAATATATCAGGGTTCAGCTTATACTCATCAGGTGGAGCAACTACTGGGCATACAGAAAATACAAGGTTGTTCCACTGTGGTGTGAAGATGCTCTTTGGTTCAACCAGTCTTTTGCCTTCCCACCAAGCAATTTGGCAATTTTGAGGTTTGCAATCCACTGGTAAGAAACAGACACCACCTACAGCACTGCTCAATTTATGTTTATTAATACCGTATCGTTTAGACTGAACATAGGAAACTATTGACCAAGCACGTTTCAATGCTTTTGCTTTGTTAGGAATTTCAACAACAGTGCGAGCTCTCCCTTGTATCTCTTCAACTGATAGTTCTACTGGCATTCCCAGTTGTCTTAAAACCTAACATTAAATAACCATCATCTTGTATAAATTGTTTGGGGAATCTTCCATCCTCAGGGTCAAATAACGACATCATTAATGGATTTTTTGCATCAATAACTTCCTTTGGACTGATAAGAACATTGCATCCTTCCACTGGAACAAATCGATATTTTTGTAATAGTGGTGCAATCCATTTGTGCCGGTCTAAAGTTTTTAACAGGAAAGTAATATGTTCATCTCTAATATCATTTGGTATACGACTTATAAAACGTAGCATTACTTCTGTATAAAATTCTTGGCATGTGAAAACCTGTTTTCTTTTGCTTTTACGTAAATGCTGGATTAGAAAGCAACTCACATGATCAGGAAGGTTACAAATTTTGTAGTTGAGGTATAGCAAAACATCCATTGCAGGCTTTAAAATTTTTTCTACTGAGGAGGAAAAATTTAATATTACTATGTCTTTTGGCCTCAACCATTTGCCACCTTCAACATCAGACCAAATTATAAGTTTCTCTGACTGTGGTAATTTAATCGTTAGGGATGAGTGGAAGCTTTTTAAGCCTGCATTGTCTGACAGCATTAAAAGATTGTAGTAGCTTCTTAAATAAGTCTCTTTCTTCTCTAGTGAAATAGTTCGTGAAAGTGGTGACATTCTAGCTAGCTCAGAAAGTCCAGAAATAAAGGCATATGTCAGGGGTTCTTTGCAGAGAGCATCATTCCAATCCTTACCAAACCTTCCATCATCAGAGGTTTTTAGGTCAGAGCGGTCACGACCAATTTCAAAGTAGCCGTTAATGTGAAATGGTAGCCCTGTTTTCTTTGGTAATGGTAGGAAACAAAAGGTGTAACCAACAACAGATAGAGGAAAAAGCATCCCCTCCTCACCTCTTTTTACTGGTATTGCAACTTCAGCAAATGGAATTAATCCACGTTGTTTCTCTTCTTTTACACTTGGACTGACAGCAGAACATAGGATCCAATGTGATACTTCATGAGGCTCGTTTCCCTCTTTAGTGATTTTACAGTGGCAAATATTAATTGAAGTCTGCATACATGGATTTAGGAGACTTACTCTTGTGCATGCTGGAGAACAATAACATTCTCTACATATTTCTAACTTTTGCTGCATATCGTTTGCATTCTCTTCAAAAATGTACAGCGAAACTTTCTGAATGTGCTTCAAAAAAAGCAAAAGATGAGATGCCTCCTTATTGACTGTCTGCATGAGTTCATTTACACTATTGGCATCTAATATATCTTGACATATGTTGCTTTTGTTTGCTGTTTCATTTGAACGAAATGGGAACCTGAATATGGTTCCTTGGAACC
This sequence comes from Geodia barretti, assembly GCA_030341885.1. Classification (NCBI taxonomy): domain Eukaryota; kingdom Metazoa; phylum Porifera; class Demospongiae; order Tetractinellida; family Geodiidae; genus Geodia; species Geodia barretti. The sequence continues at coordinate 46,878 of CASHTH010002730.1, read as the reverse complement.
CATCTTCAAACAAGTCAAACACATTACACCCAAACAATCCTTCAAATGGCTTAAACTGATCTTCATACATTAATAGATCTTCTTTGTTGTCTACCAGGTCTATTCTCATACCAGGTTCCCCAGCAGAAACTCTATCGCCCAGATAGGTTGTATGGGGATCAAACATAGTAAAGAACCTCCGACTTATAAAACTTGGCACATCTGTTAGTCGATAAGTTGCACAGAATCCAACTCCAAACCTACCAGTTTTGAGTGGATCTTTCATCTTTGTTTCCCCAGCTAGCTCACATATATGCTCAAAATCCTGGTCAGAGAACTTGGCATTGTTGTAGGCAATCAGGGCGGGACCTTGCCAATTTGCCAACTCCTCAGTGAACAGGGAAGATGTTGGGTGTTTTCGCCAGTCAATAAGAAATTTTACTTCAGTTGCTTGTGCATCATCGGCATTTTGGAGTAACTCCTTGAAAATGTCACTGCTTGTTGCATAGTCTTCAACTATTCGCTTAATTCTTCGAGTGACTGGTTCTTTTTGACCAGCCTTTGTGTATTTCAGTTTAAGATTTTGCGATGGTGCTACTTTCCGACTGAGTGGAATAACATTAAAATGCTTAGCAAGTGCTGGAGACACGTCTTCATGTACAAAAGTATACTTCGATTTTTGAACTTTTGTGCTCCAGTTGCGATCATCATACGTGCACTCTGACATTGAGACAAGTGTTTTTAGTGAAGTAGGTACTAGTATATCACCATATGTATGGGGTCCCAAAGACTTAAGCCAATTAAGAATGCGTATAGATATTTGAATATCGCCACTTGTCAACTTTTCCACTCGCTTCATTTTTCCAAGAACTAAAATTGCTTGGTCACGTGTCATTGACTGTTGAATTCCTGAGTTAACTTTTGGGAGTAAGGCTTTTACGCACACTTGTAGGTCTGTATTCGAACAAAGATTAAAAAGATAAGGCTCGAGTGACCCAATATCTGGGGGAAGACTAAATACACATTGGTCAGGTCTCAGAAATTCTTTTCGGCTCCTCCACCATATCCAGGCAAGAGGAAGTTTACATATTCCAGTAAATTGTTTTATAAGTGAAAGATAAACCTTCATGATTACATTATGGTACTTCTCCAAATCATCTTCTGTGCTTGGTTTGTACTGCACAACTTTGTTGAAATGGCAAACTCTCTCTTCAGAAGAAATTAAGTGAAATCCATCACAACTCCCATGTAACTGGTACTCACTGGATGCAACAGGTACTACACTTCCAACCACCAGTGCATCCGATTCAGTGATGCACACTTTTCTTGGACAAATAGCCTCTTGATAGCTATTGCCACACCACTCAAGTGATGATGGGTAACACGCAGGTGGAACTTGTTGAGTAAACAAGAATGGGATATCTGAGAAATGTGACACAATATTGTTGTTTAATAACAGATGCAGAAGATATTTACTTCTTTCAAGTCCTGCAGACTTGGAAAGTGATGATATTGATTGTGCTCTATGTCTGAAGAAGGCTATCATTTTTTCACGTTCGGAACAAATGTAGGACCATGTAATGAGTCCAGCCTGCCTCAAAACATGCAACACTGAGTCATACACGGAGTCTGGGAATACTGGATCCTTTTCTCTATCATAAAGTCTGCAAAACACATTCTCCTGTGGATCATAGAGGTTAGTTGGCTTTTGTAATGAGTCACTAGTGCATGGCTTTATAATGCTAAAGTCAGCCAAGAATGCTGGTCTTGAGAGGGGACATTGCAGCACCCACATAATAAGCCGTTCATCATTGCTGCTCAGTGGATATTGTTTTGTTGCTTGAGGTAGAATAACTTTCTTGCAAAATTCATCGATTGATTCACTTCTAGGTATGTGCAGCTTCTCAAGCAGGACTGTTACACAATGATCACCATCACAAAGGATATTTGATGGGTACTGAATAGTTTCCTCAAATGATAGGCCATGTGGTGGCAATATACAGTTGGAATTAGCAAGGGAAACATAGCTTTGAACACTCCCACCAACACCAGCCTTGAATATTTTAAGGGTTTTTATCGCACCTACTTTGTCTTGAGTAAGTTTGCTAGAAAGTAACTCGTTGGAAATGTACTCACGCAAGCAGTCTCTTGCTGAATCAGTGAGTGAAAGTGATTGCAATTTCCTCACATGCTTCAGAATTAAGTGTGCATCAACTGGTTTGATAAATTGCATTGTCCCAGGGCAATTGAATACGTACTCAGACTTTGGAATGTGAATCACACCAATTTTTCTGACTATCGACAAGAGGTCATCTGGAGAACAGGGAAGACCTTTTGTAGGTAGTGTACAAAGTTCAGGAGTTGAGTCTAGGCACACTAGGGTAACTTGGTTTGTTGACTCCGAAATGACTTCAGTTGGGACTAAAGGAATATTGCTAATGTCTTGGACTGCATTATGTGTCTGTATCCATAGCCAAATATCACTAATCCACTGCAGTGGTGGGTGATGTAACCTACCAGGCTCCCACAAACACTCCCTCTTACGAGCAAAGGTTGGATACCAAGATTTCATGGAGAGGGTTAATAAATCACTACAGATAATACTTGCTGTTACTAACGTCAAACTTGACTGATCTTGTTGGGCTATATCTTCTAGTTTTAGTTGCAAATCTAGCGGTATTTTAACATCTATAATGGAAGAAGAAATTCCCGGCAAGAATGTTAAAGCATCTTTATTTTTTTGAGGAAACAAGAACACTTTTTTACCATTTACAGCTGCAAATTCAGAGGAACTATTCAGAGGTAATACCTCCAAATCTCTGAGTGAAATAAGATCAGGCTTGTCATCAAGAATATATCTCAACATTTCATATACTTCTTCTTGCTCATCAGAAATTAAGAGACCATTCTCATTTTTTAAAGCTTTTCGAACCATACTTGGTTTCATATAACGTTTAGTTATGATATTTTTCATGTCATCATTTGAGAGCATTGTCTCAAGAATATTCTGTGGTAAATGGACAATGCTGTATCCTGCATTTTTTAGTTTCCTCAAAACAATCTGTGGTGGGTTATCATTTGCATCAATAAAAAAACTTGCTTGCTTCAGTGTCACCCACTTCCCACCATTCTGAGTTGCTGCCCAAAACACCGGCAGCTCTCTAATTTGGTCTAGAACAGGGTTAAGTACATGAGCCCATATTTGCTGGTTTTTCACTTCTGCATGAATTGGCCAGGCAGCATATGCATCACATGTGGGACCACTATATTCGACTAGAGTGCTTCTACATGCTAACATGAGTGCATACAATGGGGACACTAGCTTAAGAAGAAGCAATTCATTCCATTTTGCTTCCTCGCCTTTTTCGTCATGGGATGGCCACTTTATACTGCGCCTATTGTCGGCCACGGCAAAGTATCCATGAAGGTTTACAGGCAGAGATATGCCTCCAGGCAATGGCAGAAAGCAAAATGCCTGTCCAGAAGTGTTAGCTCTCACTTCAAACTTACTATCTTCAAAAACTATTTTCTGAGTCTGTCCACTCAATTTGGACAAGAGCTCTTCAAAGGACTCAGAACCACTACTGATGTCATGTAGTTCAAATTGTAATGCTTGAATATTCAAATCTCCAAGAGTAGGAGCTGCTATTCCTACCCAAGGTAACACACTTGTTTTCTGAGCACGTTCCCGCAGTTCTCCACAATCACTTCCTATTGCATTCATTACAAGCCAATTGTGCACTTTATAAGACTGTGCCGGTGGCTCACAAGTGGTGGTACTCATAGAGCTGATGATAATGCTCGTTTTGCTACTGGTTTTGTTGTAGCATTTAGCAAGATTAGTGCAGCCTTCCCGATTTTTTCTAATGTTGCCATTAATCTCTATTCTGAAAAGACAATCCGGGCTATGAGTTGTTTCATTCCACTCATACATACTCACCTTCACTACATTCCTTAGAAATAGAAGGAGGATTGATGCCTCTTCTTGCAATGAGGCAAACAAGTTGCCAAGTACTTTATCAGGTGTGTAACAATTTTTGGATATTTTTGATACAGCATCATCAGTTCGTAATGGGAAACGAAACAGCGTAGCACGATAGTCAACTACTTGTGCACTCATTTCAAAAACACCGCTGAAGCATACAGCATGGCTTTGATGTTTCATAAACTCATCTAGCTTAATTTGTATTCCTGCTCCGCCTTCAGGTACCACCTGTAGCCCCCTATGAGGGTCAGTTATCCCTACATACTTTCTGCTGATAACCATTGGTAAATCTGTAAGTAAAGGTAAGAGTGTGCAGATAATGTGTATGCTAAACACCTATCCATGAAGGTAGTAACACCTACACCATAGCTGGGAGGAAATCTCTGCCAGGAAAATGAGCAGTTGAATTTAGAGTTCGCCATTTTCCTATGGAAATTTCTACATTCAAGATTCTACACGGTGTAGTTTTCATTGGACACTTACCATCATAGATCACCACTTTTGCATGAAGGCCTATAGAAATTTCCGTCTAAGTAATGGTAAAAATGGACTAAAGTCCACAGAATTCGCATTTTAGCAGTAGTAATAATAGATAGTATTGATGGCTGCGCCGTAGTATGCGCCTATTCCGCTAGTAGCTTGCGGAGAGTCTGACACGGGCTAGCTACAGTATAGTAGAAAGCATGCGTCGATACACGTCCTCCGTTGAGACTTCTTTAGCTTCCAAGGTATATATATATGCAAGCAAGAACGTCTTGTCGAGGTAAGCCTGTGCTAATTAACCCTCGGCGCGCATGCGCAGTGAGGGTTACAGTACTTGGGTCTGTGTGTCTGTTACTCTCAATCTCACTTCTCGGGTGTTTGTTCGTCTCACAAAGGATACCACCTACTGAACGGGCAATGAAGGTCAGACATTTCGAACGGTTTTCTCTGAAAACGCTCCGTTGCAAAGTTAGAGCGCGAAAAAGGCAATATGCAAATACACAACGGCTTACTATATACGGCATGATCGACCCGCGTGCTCTGCGTACCTCGGAGTCACCAGAAGATGCAACGCAGGGCGTGTATCGCCTCTCGCATGCTATCTAGTAGTGTAGTTAGACCGCGTCAGACTCTGCGTGAGCTGGCAAGAGACCACGAGTAACAGCTAAAGCTAAACCCAGCCCATCAGTGGTACGGCGCATGCGTTTACTTACGATTGTGCGTCACAGTTCGCCGAGGGTTTGCACTTCAGTGCTTTTCATTTGGATATTGGCTTGTTCACTTGCTTTTCACGCCATAACTTTCGAACACAGTATTTTTACGAAAATCGCCCGTTTTAAAATCAAGCCAGTGTAGTGCCTCGTAGCAGAAAACGTGGTAACAGACACACATACACACACACATTAATATGTATATTTCAACAATCAGCTGTCACAATAGTATCCACATCCTGTGCCAAAAACCACTACTTATTAATATTCATAACTAGCTAGACTATTAATACAACAAGCACTAAGAAGCTGCTTAGTTACGAGCCAGAGAGAAAGTCAAGAGAGGATACAGCATAAAACATAGACAGTAATGTAAGTATACATTTTATGCCGGACTCCTTGCTGGGGAGTGGCCCCGCCTATTCCAGAGTTGACCTCGGGTCGGAAAGTTAAAGGGACCGAAACCCGTTGTCATACAATGACGGAAATAGGTACTTCCCTGATGACCGGCCGAATACATACCTATGATACTCCTGCGCACGTGGGTGCGGGCGTAGTAAGTCCCTAGGCTAAGACCGCATGAATGTTGGGCTGCTGCCCGGGTCATGCGGACAAAAGCCCTCCCAGCCCTGCTTCTCCCCCCCTTTCTCCTTAACCCTTCTCCTTTTCTCTTTCTTCACAAATCACACAACACACACGTGCTTACGAGTGCGGGGTCAAGCCTACGGCTGACCGGGTTGGCCATCCCTGACTGTCGACCCAGTGGCAGTACCTCTCCGGAGGGGGGTTACAGAGCCCCTACGCGGCGTCCCACCATTCGTGTCTAACGTTTCTTGGACTGCTACTGGCCGCCCATGCGTGCTCAGGCATAGCTAGCTATATGTTCATTAATTAACCAGTTCACATTCACTTACACTTGCACCAAATAGACTATGAACGCGTCCACAACAGCAGAACAAATGCTTAGGCTCAATACAGCGGAGTATCAACAACACCAATCCACCAAGAATAGGCTTAGTAAAGCTCTGAAATTTCAGGAAAACATCCAAACGTTCCAGACAATTCCAAAACGTCTCTACCCCTCCACCACACCAGAAATCATATGCCACAGCAAAGAGTTAGCTGAAAGGTTCGAGGCTGAATACCGAAAGCTATTTTTCCGTCACCTTGAAGAAGTCATCACCCACAACACCATCAGTCTGGAGCTAGAAAACGCAAGGCTCAAAGAAATAGTCCAACGGACAGAGAAGCAGCTGTCCACAATCCAAGCGCCACCCGAAACCATCAACGAACTGCGCCAACAGTTCTACACAAAAAATAACATTAAAAATGAGCTCAGCTCTCCCAACGCTCACAAGTCAGATACAGTAGAAGATGCCACAAATAAAAAAAGAAAACAAAGTCCTCAACCAGACCCAAGGAGACCGAAGAAGAGCAGGCGTCATTTTTTGTCCAAATGCCCCAGCCACAGACCACTGAGCTGACACTGCACAACCTCAGCACCTACACCCTCACACCCACACACCCACAGACTACCAATTACTAGATAAGGGACTCACCTTTTCACCAACAGCCCACAGAACTACACGTACAATGCTACAGAGTTTTAATCTTTTTGCTAAATCTTTACGCCTTAGATACATGCGCATCACTGGCTCCAGCAGCAAACCACACCAACATCTTTCAAAGCCTTGCACAACCTCTTACATCTACAGACATATGAAATTCTTACCCAAAACTAAAGTAGGGACACCACTAGAAAGGTACACTGGAGTTGGAAAACTGGATAGAAAACACAAAACAAGAATTGGCAGACAATCTACCTGAAGTGTGCAGCCATGTTCCACCTAACCTTACATTTTCACAACGGACAGCCCTCAGTAAACTTAGACATGCCGAAAACACTTTAACTATCAAACCTGCTGACAAGAACCTAGGCATTGTTCTTATGAACACGGACGACTACATATCGCAATGCCTGCTACACCTAACGGACAGTACAACATACAGACCCACAAAAGAGTACCCAAAACAGAACATACGAAGAGAACTGATCAGCCTCACCACCACCTTTAAGGAACAACTTAATAAACAACCACATCGCTTCCTCAGCGAAGGCCCCACACACCCGCGCATCCTTCAATTCTACGGTATTCCGAAAATACACAAAAAATACGTCAAATTCCCACCCATGCGCCCCATCGTATCACAGTCATCTTCGCTACTCTCACCAAGTGCTCAGTTCATTGACCACGTCCTTCAGCCCCTTGCAATATCATACCCAGACTACGTACAAAATTCCACAGCACTTATACTCCGCCTGCAAGACGTCACCATACCGGATGACGCAATACTAGTCACAGTTGATGTTACAAACCTCTACCCTTCAATCCCCCAGACTGAATGCCTAAGCATAATTCATACTGAAATGCACAGACATCCCCACCTCTTCACTTTTGATCCAAACTTCATAACCCGAATGCTACACATCAACATTAACCACAATTACTTCAGATTTGGACATCAGATGTTCCAACAAGTAAAGGGAACAGCAATGGGAGCCGCATTCTCTCCTACAATTGCCAACATCTTCATGTCTTCCATTATAAGATTGTTCTTACTCACACAACCCATCAAACCACTCACAATAGCAAGATACATTGATGACATATTCATCATCTGGACAGACACCACAGACACACTTACGTCCTTCCTTCTCGACCTCAATCGGTTTCATTCCAACCTTAAATTTACACATGAACATTCTACAACCAGTATAAACTTCCTGGACCTCACAATATTTAAGGGTCCCAATTTTCCCTACACAAATATCTTAGATACAAAAACCTTTCAAAAACCACTCAACCTTTACCAATACCTGCACTACTCATCTTCTCACCAGAGTCAAGTGTTCAAATCAATCATCAGAGGAGAATGCATACGTTATGTCCGTACAAACACAACTAAACAATCATACTGTGCCATGCTGTTTCTGTTCAAACAAAGACTACTTAAGAGAGGGTACCTTGCAATATTCATAGACAAAGTGTTTCACACTGTAAATTATAAAAGCAGACAAAAATACCTGCTACGACATCAAAAACATCAACCAACCTGTATACCTCCACTCTTCAAATGCATTCCACCGCCGCAATACAAGTTACTCAAACAAATTGTTCTTCAAAATTATGCACAGCTCAAATTCATCTCACCTCGCTTCATTGCCCTACGCCATCCCACGCTACAAAGCTCACTAGTCAGAGCAAAACTAAAACAAACAGATGAACAACTAATAGACATCTCTTTGGCCATAGACACCCCAACAAATGAGCACACCGAAAGTGCACAACTCCCCTACCTCAGTCACAATAATCCAACAATTACTGCTTGTAAACACTCCCATTGTGTTACATGTAAATATCACCTCCTTCGCAACTCTACTTTTCACTCAACCCATCCAAGAAACCGCACCATCTACAGAACAAGACATTCACTCAGTTGTACCTCAACCAACATAATATACCTCATCACCTGCACCAAATGTAACAGACAGTATGTAGGATGTACAACACAACAACTCAACACCAGAATCAATCACCACCACACCCATATCATCAACAAAATTCGCACACATATTGCTACACACTTCAACGAACCAGGTCACATTCTAAACAAAGACCTGAAGGTTCAACCAATCGACACTGTGACCACGACCGAACATATCAAGCAAGAATTACTTCGCCTAGAATGCTTTTGGATCAAAGAACTACGCACACTCATGCCACGCGGTCTTAACATCTCACCTGGAAATACCCAGGTTTAGCCACAAACACAAACTTTCTCTCTCTAACACCCCAGATGGGGGTGGGGCCAACCCACAGAGGTGGGGGCCCCACCCCCACCTCTGTGGTTTTTTTTATCACACACACACACACACACACACACATTAATATGTATATTTCAACAATCAGCTGTCACAATAGTATCCACATCCTGTGCCAAAAACCACTACTTATTAATATTCATAACTAGCTAGACTATTAATACAACAAGCACTAAGAAGCTGCTTAGTTACAAGCCAGAGAGAAAGTCAAGAGAGGAAAAGGTGAGCGAGATATACAGCATAAAACATAGACACTAATGTAAGTATCCATTTTATGCCGGACTCCTTGCTGGGGAGTGGTCCCGCCTATTCCAGAGTTGACCTCGGGTCGGAAAGTTAAAGGGACCGAAACCCGTTGTCATACAATGATGGAAATAGGTACTTCCCTGATGACTGGTCGAATACATACCTATGATACTCCTGCGCACGTGGGTGCGGGCGTAGTAAGTCCCTAGGCTAAGACCGCATGAATGTTGGGCTGCTGCCCGGGCGATGCGGACAAAAGCCCTCCCAGCCCTGCTTCTCCCCCCCTTTCTCCTTAACCCTTCTCCTTTTCTCTTTCTCCACAAATCACACAACACACACACATACACACAAACCAACTACTGTAACCCTCGCTACGCACGCACGCCGAGGGTTAATAATATCTGTCCACAATAATATTATGATTGCTTTCATTCCCCTCTACACTATGCTCGTGGAGAGAACGAAGAGGTGGCTTGCAGCAAGGCCAGTAATAGTAGCAAACAGAGGTCTCCCAAAAGTCTCGGTAAAAGCTTCCCTGGCTGGTCTATGCTACTGGAAGTGCTCTTGGGTACCGCAACTAGAAGCCAGGATAAAGCATGGATATATACGTAGCACACATGGTAGCTACAACCCAGATTCTGATCATGGAGCTGGGTAGAGACTTTGAAAAGCTGTTAACCATTAGAACACATTCACGCAATAATTCACCCATAGTCTGATTGCACTTTGACTGTGTGTTATTCTTCAACACATCTGGCACATGTGTACAAGTACAGTGAGTAACAGGTCTTCCTTCTTATTTTAGGAGACCTGGGGACAAGGTGTGATGTTTAATGTCTCCAGCTCCTCCTTTCTTCATAGGAGGCCTTGGGACGAGGCTAATTAAGAAGCCAGTCATTAATACCATGTGCCCCGCGCTGTACGATTTAGGGGTGTGAATACTTAGTCCTCGCTGGTAGAAATAAAATATTACCACCTGGATTCGCCAGCTACAGTTAATGTGAAATCGTGATGGAGCAAACGAGCTCAACCCCCTCTACAGAAAAGCAGGGAGAGGCGAATTTAGGACCTACGGAGAGTGTTTCTGGCACAATCTAGCTGATAGTATGGCCTCCTGTAGGGTATAATATACTGAAACTGTATAGCATACAAGCCAAAACACAAATCATAATTATTTTGAGTGAGACTGTGAGTGTCCCAGTTATACTTTGATGCATAAATGTCCTCTGGACTTCACGACGGTATATAAGTTCACGTATTTTAGCACGTGGGGGGTCTGCTCACTACTCGAACTTGACTAGCAGTTCCCTTGGGAAGAAATCGGCAAGAGAAAATTGTCGTGGTCGTTTCGGTGTTGGTTGTAACTCAGCCATGGCCACACGCGTTACTCATTCTGTAGCACAGCTGCAGTACATACACTATACACGCAGTACTATGACCACACCCCTCTTGAGGTGCACGCTAGCTAGCTTCTATTTCCATGAAAGGGCAAATGTCACGAAAGGTAAAGACCCTGATAGCAGTATTACGAAGAAGTAGTAAGTCACATGAACTCAGAATTCACCTACAGAGAATTTCTTCAGGGAGGAGGTGTTCAAGGAGAATGGGAGTTACTCTGAAAATTACATTCATTATGGCATACTATTATTCATTAAGGAGAAGGTCACTCACATTCCATTACTGTGACATGAAAGGAATTTTGCTTATGTGACTTACTGAACCATCCTATAAAATAACTAATAAAGGCCTATTACCTGTCATATGAAAAACGGACAAGAACCCAAGTCCAAATCTGCCAACTTTAAGCACTTCTTTCTTCTTGCCACTCTGCTCTATCTTTCCAAGAAACTTCCAGTCTTCCTTCTTGAATACAGCATCATTCCATGCATATAGAGCCGGACCTTGGTAATTAGAGAGCCCACTGTCATAGAGATCCTCAGTAGAATGACTTCTTTGATCTAGAAGAAAACGGACTTCTTGCGCACCAGCGTCGTCTGCATTTTGAATCAACTCCTGAAAATAAAAGGGGCCAGCACCTATCAAATATACGTGGAAGATATGTAGGGTTAGTGCCTCACCTTCAATATCTGTCCCCCGTCGGGATAGCGCCGTAAGACACTAGCGATCTGATCTGTCAGAGGAGGTGATTGTGGTCCAAAGCCATCGATACCGTCTGTTATGGAAAGTAGGAGAATAATGCCAATCTAGCTGCACAGCTACCTACCATCGCTGTCTGAGTCTTCTGCCATAGTCGGCTGTCCGATTCGCGACGAACGATGCGAGCTGAGCGTGTCTCTCGTGACCACCAGCGTACGCGTCGTAATTGCGCATGCGCCAAATGCATGGTGTATACCTTGCAAACCCTGTTAAATACCGGCCAACCACTATTGCAAATGAGCTAAATATTGTCAGCTGGAATTGCAGAGGGTTCAGACATCCAACGCCAAACTCAGTTAACAACCCATCTGAGTATAAACGTAACTCACCACCCTGAAGAACTCCACCGCTTACCACAAAGCTATCAGAGGAAAAATTAGCATTCCACTGGACGCTCATACATATTTTGTCTGAGAACGGTACGAAGAAAGAATAAAATTGACGACAACAGGACCTGGTGGAAGACATCTTAGTTCCAACTTCTGAAACATTAGACCTGATCAACCCTATCAAAAGCCTTGCTGGTATCTAGGAAGCAACCAATAATGCTGGAACAAGAATTGGTATAATTATTATCCAGACATAGCCATAGGGAAGAGCATAGAGTAGTGGATGTTATAAAAAGTGATTCTAAGCAAGTTTTAACTTGTAAGTCAGCCTAGCCTCTAAGGTGCCATGCGGATTTGGTTTTGCACATACTTACATATATAATGTTGCAGTGCTGCAACAGATTTGTTGGATATCCCTAGGCAAATGACATGTATGAACCCTGCTTGCACATGTAGGATTGTATAGGCTGATAAAATCCCCCAGTACCTAGCTTCATACATGTCGGTTGATCAAACAAATAATGTTGCAGTGCTACAGGGCTCATGCTGTCCTGTCTAGGTACTGCAACAGATTTGTTGGATATCCCGAGGCAAATGACATGTATGAACCCTGCCTAGGATTGTATAGGCTGATAAAATACCCCAATACCTAGCTTCATACATGTCGGTTGCCTAGGGATATCCAACAAACATACTTGTTGGATATCCCTAGGCAGCTGCATGTACTCATTGATTTTTCACACTCCAGACAACGGAGAGGTGTTCATACATGTCGGTTGCTTAGGAACGTCCAACAAATCTCTTGCAGTGACCAGACAGAACAGCATTTGCGCTTGCAGCGCTCATGCTGTCCTGTCTGGGCACTGCAACATATACATACATACATACATACATACTTGTTGGATATCCCTAGGCAACTGACACGTATGAAGCTATGTACTGGGGAGTTTTATGTATATGTTGCAGTGCCAGGACAGCATTACAGGGCTCATGCTGTCCTGTCTGGGCACTGCAATATATTTGTTGGATATCCCTAGCAACCGACATGTATGAACCCACCTCAGGATAGTATATGCTCATAAAACTCCCCAGTACGTAGCTTTATACATGTCTGTTGCTTAGGGATATCCAACAAGAGCATATACTATCCTGTGAGATGTAAGGTGGGTTCATACATGTCGTTTGCCTAGGGATATCCAACAAATCTGTTGCAGTACCCAGACAGGACAGCATTCGCCCTTACAGGGCTCATGCTGTCCTGTCTGGGCACTGCAACATATACATACATACAGTACATACACCTACAGGCATATATACACACACATGCACACCACACACACACACACGCATACACAAACACACACCTAATTAACAGCTAGTTTTTACTTTAAACCCCTTGGAAGCTATGGGTATCTCCTGATGTATAACATATTAACGCCTAGTATTATAGGCATAATTAATGGGGGTACTGGCCATATATATTATATATATGCCCGTGGCTGGCTAAGGGTTAACATCCACTCTAAAACAGCAAAGCTTGCCTATAGTAGTTATAGGAGCAAGGGTGAATGAAGAAAGAAGTGAAGAATAGAAGACCAAAATTAAGGATAGCTAAAGTTGCCATTATGGTTAGTTTGTAAGTACAATAATTGTAGCAATGTAGTAGAAAAATCTGGACTCAAACCAGGTGGAGTGGCCTCGCCCTTTCTGGAGTCTCACATGTCGGGAGTTTAAAGAGGCCGAAACATGTGTGACGTAGTGAAGGATTGGGAACTCCCCTGATGACCAGTAACAAAGAGCCTAGCACTGCACCTGCATGTTGCTGGACTTGTGCATAGGTTTACATGTACATTTAAGCACCTGGCTGGGTGACGCCGACAAAAGCCGCCTACCCTCTCTCGTTAGCTTTAGTCTTGCCTACACTTTACCTCTCTTCCTTCCCAATCACAAACACACACACAATTTTATATCAAGCCAGCAGACTTTTGTTACTTCAGTATGGCTATTGCTATCCACAAAAGGAATGGGGTCAAGATCTGAATCTGAAATAATAACATTGAACCGCACTATCTATTGTCTGCACAAAACTTTTATTATATACAAAAAACAAACTTGGAGCTGTAAGATAAAACTAGAATATTTGAACTCTATAGTTTCCATTATCACATACATAAATATAGCCATCAGCACAAGAAGTGATGCAATAAGGAGCACGAAAATCCCCCTCCTTCTCGCCATGCTTTCCAAATGAGGTGATGAAATTACCTGAGGTCTCGTACACATTAATGCAATCACCTCTCCAATCAGACACATAAACATACATGTCAGCAATATGTACAGCAGATGGTCCACGTAGTTTTCCCTCTCCTTCCTGACCAAATGCGCTTATGAAATTACCATCGGCATCCATAACTTGAAGTCTCTCATTGCCAAAATCAGCAACGTACATGTTCCCAGCAATGTCAAATTTAACATCGAGAGGCTTGTCAAACTGACCACTCCCATTGCCATACGTGCCAATGGAACGGACAAAGTTTAAATCAAGGTCAAAAACCTGGATGCGATGATTATGTGCATCACACACGTAGAGTGTATTGTTGTAGAGTGTTGCTCCACATGGATCGTAAAACTCCCCTTCTCTCTTCCCCATTTGACCAGTACCTTTAATGAAAACTCCACTGCTATTAAACTTCTGTAGCTTGTGCTCACTGCTCACATATACATTGTCTGACCTATCAGTTACTACACCTGTAGGGTATATCATCTGTTCTGGATTGCCACCATACGTTCCAAATGTCATAATCTTGTGTCCTCTAGTGTCAAAGAGAGTTAACTGATGACCACCCAATTCGCTAACAATCATACACTGCTGATTATTGAAAGCAATGCCAAAAGGTTTAGTTAATCCCGTCACAATCTTCACAGGCCGACCTAAATGACTAGGGTCTGGGTATACAGTCACAGTAAAGGGACTGCCATCGATTTCAATGTTGTTCACGTGAACATGGATTTTGCGTTGACCTCGACTTTGTGCAGTATATGACATCTCATACTGGGAGGGAGATTTCATCACTACCGGTATGTCGATTTTATGACGCACACTTGATTTTCCTGCGACTCTGTCTTGTGAGACAAAGTCCAGTTGTGCGGTGACATCGACTTGCAGTGTACATGCTCTACCACTAGACTGTGTCAATTTAACGAACAGGTGTGTCGGCTTGTTGACTGTGGCAGATATTAAACCAGGTCCACTAACCCGGCTCACATAGGAAGCAGGAGACATCTGTAACACATGAGGAATGTTATGATAATCCAGGAAGTCCAAGGTAGAGAGCACTCTACATGCATGCATTTAGGGATGGCATAAAAAGCAAGGAGACAAGACAGAGATGAGACTGGTATATACATGTGATAGATGAGGGTTATATACACACAGACAATGCTGGCTTTTGCACATTTTCAAGTCTTATATCTTCTGCATCTTCACATGTACCAGTCATCTCACATTTTCTCTCCTTGCTTTGAATGCCAATGTTTTCTGACCACAGAGTAAACACTCACCATGCAACTAACAGAGAATATTTTTGGGGCATAATGCCTATGAAAGTAGTATTCGTGGACTTGTGTTATTATTGCCTCAGCCAGTCTAATGTTGTTTTAAACAAAAACGTGCAAAATTTCATTGTCATAAGATCCAGCATCAGTGAGTTGTAGGTACAAACTCATACATGCCTGAGGTTAACCCTCGGCGCGCATGCGCAGCGAGGGTTACGGTACTTGGTTCGTGAGAGTGTGTGTGTGTGAGTGTGTCTGTTCGTTCGTCTGTTACCACGTTTTCTGCGACTATGCGCAACGAGACAACGAAATAGCGACACGAACAGGTTCATCGCTACACTGGCCTTATTTTTAAAAAGGTGACTTTGATATAACTTCTGCGTTCAAAAGTTATGGCGTGAAGGGCAAGTGAACAAGCCAAAATGAAAATTAGCACAGGTTTACCTCGACCGCGTCCACTCGCTCTGTGTATCTTGAAGGCACAAGAAGTCACAACGAAGGACATGTATCGTCTCCCGCATGCTATCTACTACTGTAGCTAGCCCGTGGCAGATTCTCCGCTAGCTACTTGCGGGATACCACCATAAAAAGCCCAGCCCATCAATTAGTGGTACCGCACATGCGCAGTTCGCCGCGGGTTTGCACTTTAATGCTGTCAGCGAAAGTGTGCTCTGAAACACATTCTGAGTGAGTTTTTGTGTATGCAGAGTAGGTCCTTGTGCATTTTGATCCTACCTGAACAATGTGCTTCTGTGGTTATGAAACACACTGTGAAGCAGCAAACAAAAGAGTGCGACAAACACACTGCGGAGCGGTATTCAAACACATTGTTTGCTGAGCACAGAATGCTAGCTTAGAAGCTACAAAATACACACCCACAATGTACATAGCGAACCCTTATAGGAAAAAGGGGTTTGCATTGCTGCATCATAGTAAGTTGGCTTTCATAATGGTGTGGGACATTCCTACATAGTACCATAAAAACTTTGTTGATTTAACTCCAGGAAGTACTAGTGTAAGACATAATGTGTACATTAGGAGTACTATGTTTCTAGGAGCTAAGGGCTAAGTTAATCATTGATTTTATTTACTGTCCAGACCTCTAGCCACTGTTTTAGCTAATAAGGTATATTATAGTGAACATATTAACTTATAAGTGCTGCTCACGTGACCTTCAGCTAATCAGATCTTTCCATGCACACTCGCTTAATGCACTGAAAAGTGTGCATAAAAACTTTGTTGATTTAACTCCAGGAAGTACTATATAGTGTAAGACATAATGTGTACATTAGGAGTACTATGTTTCTAGGTTTCTTAGAGTGCTTTAGTCATTGACTATCCAGACCTCTAGCCACTGTTTTAGCTAACAAGTGAACATATTAACTTGTAAGTGCTGGTCATGTGACCATCAGTTAATCAGATTCTTTTCATGCACACTCTTTTAATGCACTGTAAAATGTGCATTCACTATTTGATGCACACTTTTTCATCTTGATGCACACAGTTTACAACTTAATGCACACTTTTAGCTGAGGTCACATGCAGCACTAAAATGTTACAGTTCCAATTAGTGCTCTCAGATGGAGTGATAACAATTATCAATTGCCTATGTTATCACTCCGTCCTTGCGCACTAAGACTAAAACTAAACCGCATAATGCACTGCATAGTGCGTTTTTTTTAATTCACCTTGTGTTGGGCCATGTATTTTGCCTGTAATAACTCAGTCCTCTGCAGTTAAAAAAGGCACCAGTTAGGAGCACTTTCAGGGGATTATAGATTTTTGCGTAGGGATGGGGGTGGGGAAGTTGGGCCATGTATTTTGCCTGTAATAACTCAGTCCTCTGCAGTTAAAAAAGGCACCAGTTAGGAGCAATTTCAGGGGATTATATATTATACATGATTTTTGTGTAGGGATGGGGGTGGGGAAGGGACTCTGTCAATGGTAAACCCCCGTTAGGCTGTCTAACACCTCCCGAGAACATCTATTATGGGCAAGAATTAAGTAGTAGCTAATCTGCAGTACATAGTTATGTTAGAACATTAGATGGCTAGAAACTAGAGCTGCTACCAGAAGATTTAATGGACTCCAGATCTTTGTACCTACAAGGCTATGTTTTTGGTATAGCTATGGGTGTTCCCCCTCCTGCATTAACCTCTGACTTCACACACCATTTCCTCCATTTCTTGCTGTTGTCTCTTGAGGATCTCCTGTGCTCTTGTTAACTCTGCTTCTGTTTGTGTTAGTTGCACTTGCTTTCCAATTAATTCTTCCTCCTACACTTACAACCTCCAATAGCACTAAAAGAACCAAACACCAACTCTATGCATACCTTCTGTGTGAGTTTGTGGTTCACATCAGCTAGCTCTCTATCCATATCCTGCCTCTCCCTTTCACTTATTTGCAGTCTTTCTTCCTACATTTGACATAATGCGTGAAAAAGATATTCCTGGACACTGTTACAAGCCTTCACCTTTAGTATCAGTTGCTGGTGAGCCTGGGCTAGCTCTCTCTCCTTTGCTTGCACATAAGCCTGGAGGTCTGCATTTACTGTCTTCAAGTCTTGTAGAACACATGCCAAATTCTGGTCAAGTAATGAGTGCATTACCGCAGAGTCAAATGTAACCTGATCTTGGAAAGCACCCTTAAGTCAATATTTAGCTCATTTCAGAGGGACCTTTACTTCTTTTAGATGAAGAAAAATGGAGGGGATTGACTTTGAGATGCTTTCCTGAATACATTACAATCGGAATTATTCCGGCCATAAGAGGTACTGCATGCCCATTACTAAGTAAAACTGAAAAGCACTAAAGTGCAAAACCCTCGGCAGCGTGGTACCACACATGTCGTTTGGGCTATGTGTATGCATTAACACCATAGCTTAGTCTATATAGCAATATTATTTGTTACAATCAGAGTGTGTGACTCTAGGCCAGTGAACATGTCTAGAAGACCCAGACTGGCTTTACAAAGCAGGCCTGAACTGAGAAAAAACAGTGAACATGTCCTAAAGCCTAGGAACATGAAAATCGAAGAACGACAGAAACCATCATCATCTCATCAAATCACAAGCAGCTTCACAACACAACCATGATCACGCGGAAATCAGACAAATCATACAACAATTTTGTTCCAAAACTGAGAATATCACCATCACGAATGAAGGGCTCTAGTATCAGAAGTATCCTGAAAAGTCGGAGATACCGATTAACAAAGTTAGACCTGGGAAAAGGGCTGTTAGCTAATGTGTTCTCTGAAGGGCTGAAGGAAAAAAGGCTCTGTAAAACGCGTGCAAGGTTAGCGTTCATCTGCACTAACCCAGACCTTTGCTAAGGGTTGGCATCCATTATACGGGTAGCTTTCCACAGGACAACGATGAATGAAGCCACACTGAGCTCAGTATCTACGCATGCTCGATGCATACACATGGAATCACAAACCCACGCGTCAGTGTAACATACGTAGGCGCGGAGGGATCGGTATAATTACCCCCAGTTGGTGCTGCCGGGATACCCGCTCAGCTAGCTATACTTAGTGTTTAGATTTATCTTTCGCTAGCTAAACTAGCGTTTAGATATCGCTGCACTCTATACTCGTCTTCCGTTGGTCGCATGCCTCCGCAGTGCACAAACAGCAGAATCCGGGCGGGATAAGCCAATACTAATTAGCATATTGGCTTGTTCACTTGGTTTTCACGCCATAACTATCGAACACATTGCTTTTACGAAAATCGCCAAATTTAAATCAAGCCGGTATAGCACTGAACCTTTTGGCATCGCTCTTTCGTTGTCTCGTTGCGCGTGGTGGCAGAAAACGTGGTAACAGACAGACAGATAAGACCTGGTATTAGCTATCCAGCAGCAACTGGGGGTGTGGTTACACTTATTGTTCAGTTTGTTAAGGACTCTTTTTTCAGATCACAAAACATAGCTAGTTAACGCACCTGGTCCCTCGGCTGACTCTGAATGGATTGTAAGACTTCAAGTTTGTTTCTCTCACACTCTTCTTGATTGAAGCAACCTCTTGCTTGCTCCAACAGGCACAACACTTCACGAATATCTGGCCTTTTCGATGGGAAATTTTGCAGGCATTGCTGGATTAGCAATATCAGAGGGTGTTTCGCATAGAGCTGGTGAAAGGCACGTAGTTGATTGTTAACATATCGCATGTAGTTACTGCGCCGCTGAAGTTCAGTGCGAGCTTGCAGCAGGCCTGTCTTCTCATCTGCATATGTATGTGGAAGAGGGTCACATGGGAATTTTTCACCAATAGTGAAAATAGTGACGACACCAAAAGAAAAGACGTCGATACTTGCGTCATATTTTGACATTTGCGTGTTAGATGCAGCAGGTGCAGAAGCTTCTGGAGGCATGTAGACTGACGCTCCTGGCCCCTTTGTCATGGTGGCCGCAACCATCAAACGAGGCACAGTACGAGCTACTCCAAGATCAGTTATTTTCCCCACCATATCAAAGTCTAGAAGAACGTTTCGGGCCGACAAGTCGCGGTGAATGATGGGCGGCAATCGCCCGTGTAGGTACGCCAGGCCGCATGCTACATTATGCAGTATGGAACACTTGAGAGCCATGGAGACGGGTGTAGGGTTAGATAAGGGGGATGGGTCTGGGTCTGGGTCCAGCAGGTCGTGAAGGCTCGTTAAAAGTCGCTCCATGACGAGGGCGGGCAGTCGAGACCCAGGAAAGAAGGCGACTCCTAGAAATTTAACAATGTTTGGGTGACTGAGGGAGCTCATCAGCTGGCATTCTCTCACAAACTCAGTTGAGGCTTTGGCTTCCTGCAGAAAGGGGTGGATGGTTTTGGCGGCTGCACACAACGGAACAACTATTTCCTCCACTTTGCCATAGGCTCCGCTACCGAGTTCTGTACCAGTTAACTGGACATCCGAGAGAACAAACGATCTTAGTCTGGGATGGTCGCGAAGAAACTCTTCAGCCATGATTACGACGATGTTGGTCTCGCGCAGTAGTATTATAGTATAGCAAAAACGCACTAGGACCCGACCTAAGGACCCGGTACCCACGCAAAATGTGTTTAACCCGTTGCAGACCACGGTCGCAATGCGCAGCGCGCCGCGCGCGTACGCTCGTATCTCGTCTGAGGGGATCATCGACGAACATCTACAACAACTAAATTTAGGCGAATGCATGGCATTTTTGGCGAGGGGAAGCGAGCTTACAAATGGGGTCTAATTGTATGAGTCACTCTTGTTCGGCGGCGCTCGACAACGTCTATTATACGGTGCCGAGTACAGAAAAAAATCGCGCCGTTCGGACCACTAGGTTAGCTCGCTTCCGCTCGCTAATTATAGCAACGTCAATACGCACTATGAGAAGATTTTTTAAAACGAACTTCTACAAACATAAAGCACACAAGGCAGATTAATACAAGGTTTAGTAGAATAATGCTGCATGATTAGTGAAGAATGGCTGTGGGTCCTTAATGTACAATCATACTACTCTATGTCAAGGACTATAATGTCGATAGGTGATTCAGTAAAGAAGAAACTCTGGATAAAGTGAAAACCCAAGATGGGTCCTTAACTGACATCTTTTACTCAAGAGCAGTCCTGCCATGCATAATGTAAATAAATCAATTAGTACGAAACTCTGCAATCCTAACGTACACTTAATAAGGGAGTTTAACACAAAGTTTGGTATAATAATGTTGCATGATATTAGTAAAGAATGGCTGTGGGTCCTTAATGTACAATCATACTACTCTATGTCAAGGACGAATGGGTCCTTATTCAAAGCATCCTTCCGTGCAAAATGTAAACATCAAGTTATGTAGATGAAGCTCTGCAATCATAACGTACACTTAGTAAGGGATGTGTAACACAGTTTGGTAGCAATAAATGTTGCATGATATAGTAAGAATGTCTGTGGCGTCCTTAATGTACAAATCATACTACTCTATGTCAAGGACGATGGGTCCTTTATTCAAAAGCAGTCCTTCCGTGCAAAATGTAAATGAATTATGTAGTATGAAGCTCTGCAATCATAACGTACACTTAATAAGGGAGTTTAACACAAAGTTTGGTAGAATAATGTTGCGTGATTAGTGAAGAATGGCTGTGGGTCCATAATGCACAATCAATCTACTCTAATGTCAAGGACTATAATGTCGAATAGGTGGATCCAGCAGAGAGAGAAACATCTGAAAAAGACACGTACTCAAGAGCAGTCCTGCGTGCATGATATAAATCAATTAGTACGAAACTCTGCCTCTTGAGATTCAAAATCAAATGGGTCCTAACTGAAACTATATGTGAAGCAGTCCCGCAAATAAATAGTACGAAGCTCTGCATCATAACGTACACTTAATAGGAAGTTTAACACAAAGTTTGGTATAATAATGTTGCATGATTAGTGAAGAATGGCTGTGGGTCCTTAATGTACAATCATACTACTCTATGCCAAGGACTATAATGTCGAATAGGGTGATTCAGTAAAGAGAGAAACATCTGGATAAAGTGAAAACAAGATGGTCCCTAACTGACACATTTTACTCAAGAGCAGTCCTGCCGTGCATAATGTAAAATCAATAGTACGAAACTCTGCAATCATAACGTACACTTAATAGGGAGTTTAACACAAAGTGTTGGTGAATAATGTTGCATGAGTAGTGAAGAATGGCTGTGGGTCCATAATGTACAATCATATATTACCTATATAAGGACTATAATGTCGAATAGGGTGATTCAGCAGAGAGAGAGAAACATCTGGACAAGATTGGGTCCTTAACTGACACATTTTACTCAAGAGCGTCCTGCCGTGCATAATGTGGATACGGAACACTATCTGCGATCATAAATCGTACACTTAATATGGCAGTTTAAATCACAATTAGTTTGTGGATATACTATGTTGCATCATTAGTGCATTGAATCGGCTCGTGTCCCTAATGTACAATCATATTACTTACGCAAACGCTGCCTTGTAAAACATTAGTGATTCAAAAATCAAGATAGGTCCTTAACTGACACTAATATTGAAGAGCAGTCTGCCGTGCATAATGTAAATCAATTAGTACGAAACTCTGCAATCATAACGTACATTTAATAAGGGAGTTTAACACAAAGTGTGGTAGAATAATATTGCATGATTAGTGAAGAATGGCTTTGGGTCCTTAATGTAATTACTACAATCATAATACCTACTTTATTTCAAGGACTATATGTCGAATAGGGTTGATTCAGCAGAGAGAGAACCATTTGGAAAAGTGAAAAACCAAGATTGGGTCCTTAACTGTACACCTTTTACTAAAGAGCAGCCCTGTCGTGCATAATGTAAATCAATTAGTACGAAACTCTGCAATCACATACGTTACACTTAATGAGGAGTTTAACACAAAGTTGGAAGAATAATGTTGCGTGATTAGTGAAGAATGGCTGTGGGTCCATAATGTACACTCATCTTACTCTATGTCAAGGACTATAATGTCGAATAGGGTATCCAGCAGAGAGAGAAACACCTGAAAAAGTCAAAAAATCTAGATTGGGTCCTTACTGATTCCTTTTATTCAAAAGCAGTCCTTCCGTGCACAACGTAAATCAATTAGTACGAAGCTCTGCAATCATCTTTGACGTACACTTAATAAGGGAGTTTAACACAAAGTTTGGTAGAATAATGTTGCATGATTAGTGAAGAATGGCTGTGGGTCCTTAATGAAATTACTACGATCATAATACGTACTTATTTCAAGGACTATAATGTTGAATAGGGTGATTCAACAGAGAGAGAGAAACATTTGGAAAAACGGAAAAACCAAGATTGGGTCCTTAACTGACACCTTTTACTCAAGAGCAGTCCTGCCGTGCATAATGTAGTACGAAAACTCTGCAATCATAATGTTACACTAAATAAGGAAGTTTGACACAAAGTGTGGTAGAATAATATTGCATGATTAGTGAAGAATGACTGTGGGTCCTAATGAAATTACTACGATCATAATACGTACTTATTTCAAGGAATATAATGTTGAATAGGGTGATTCAACAGAGAGAGAGAAAACATTTGAAACAACAGAAAAAACCAAGATTGGGTCCTTAACTGACACCTTTTACTCAAGAGCAGTCCTGCCGTGCATAATGTAGTACGAAACTCTGCGATCATAACGTACACTTAATATGGCAGTTTAACACACAGTTTTGTGGAATAATGTTGCATCATTAGTGAAGAATGGCTGTGGGTCCCTAATGTACAATCATATTATTACGAAACTCTGCCTTGTAAAACACTAGTGATTCAAAAATCAAGATTGGGTCCTTAACTGACACCTAATATTGAAGAGCAGTCCTGCCGTTCATAATGTAAATCAATTAGTACGAAACTCTGCAATCATAACGTACACTTAATAAGGGAGTTTAACACAAAGTGTGGTAGAATAATATTGCATGATTAGTGAAGAATGGCTTTGGTCCTTAATGTAAATTACTACAATCATAATACCTACTTTATTTCAAGGACTATAATGTCTGAATAGGGTGATGCAGCAGAGGAGAGAACCATTTGGAAAAAGTCCAAAAACAAAATTAGGTCCGTAATTGACACATTTACTCAAGAGGCAGTCGCTGCAGTGCATGATGTAAATCAATTAGTACGAAAAACTCTGCCTTGTAAAACATTAGTGATTCAAAAATCAAGATATGGTCCTAAACTGACACCTAATATTGAAGAGCAGTCCTCCGTGCATAATGTAAATCAATTAGTACGAAACTCTGCAATCATAACGTACACTTAATAAGGGAGGTTAACACAAAGTCTGGTAGAATAATATTGCATGATTAGTGAAGAATGGCTTTGGGTCCTTAATGTAATTACTACAATCATAATACCTACTTTATTTCAAGGACTATAATGTCGAATAGGGTGATTCAGCAGAGAGAGAACCATTTGGAAAAGTGAAAAACCAAGATTGGGTCCTTAACTGACACCTTTTACTAAAGAGCAGCCCTGTCATGCATATGTAAATCAATTAGTACGAAACTCTGCAATCATAACGTA
The DNA here is from genome assembly GCA_030341885.1 of Geodia barretti. Lineage (NCBI taxonomy): Eukaryota > Metazoa > Porifera > Demospongiae > Tetractinellida > Geodiidae > Geodia > Geodia barretti. The sequence continues at coordinate 22,525 of CASHTH010002730.1, read as the reverse complement.
CACTTAATGAGGGAGTTTAACACAAAGTTTGGTAGAATAATGTTGCATGAAATTAGTGAAGAATGGCTGTGGGTCCATAATGTACAATCATCTTACTCTATGTCAAGGACTATAATGTCGAATAGGGTGATCCAGCAGAGAGAGAAACACCTGAAAAAGTCAAAAAACAAGATTGGGTCCGTAATTGACACATTTTACTCAAGAGTAGTCCTGCCGTGCATGATGTAAATCAATTAGTACGAAACCTCTGCCTTAAGTAAAAAACATTAGAGATTCAAAAATCAAGGTTGGTCCTTAACTCGCGATTCCTTTTATTCAAAAGCAGTCCTTCCGTGCACACGTAAATCAATTAGTACGAGCTCTGCAATCATACGTAACGTACACTTAATAAGGGAGTTTAACACAAAGTTTGGTAGAATAATGTCGCATGATTAGTGAAGAATGGCTGTGGGTCCTTAATGAAATTACTACGATCATAATACGTACTTATTTCAAGGAATATAATGTTGAATAGGGTGATTCAACAGAGAGAGAGAAACATTTGGAAAAACTGAAAAACCAAGATTGGGTCCTTAACTGACACCTTTTACTCAAGAGCAGTCCTGCCGTGCATAATGTAGTACGAAACTCTGCGATCATAACGTACACTTAATATGGCAGTTTAACACAAAGTTTTGTGGAATAATGTTGCATCATTAGTGAAGAATGGCTGTGGGTCCCTAATGTACAATCATATTATTACGAAACTCTGCCTTGTAAAACACTAGTGATTCAAAAATCAAGATTGGGTCCTTAACTGACACCTAATATTGAAGAGCAGTCCTGCCGTTCATAATGTAAATCAATTAGTACGAAACTCTGCAATCATAACGTACACTTAATAAGGGAGTTTAACACAAAGTGTGGTAGAATAATATTGCATGATTAGTGAAGAATGGCTTTGGGTCCTTAATGTAATTACTACAATCATAATACCTACTTTATTTCAAGGACTATAATGTCTAATAGGGTGATTCAGCAGAGAGAGAACCATTTGGAAAAAGTCCAAAAACAAAATTAGGTCCGTAATTGACACATTTTACTCAAGAGCAGTCCTGCCGTGCATGGTGTAAATCAATTAGTACGAAACTCTGCCATGTAAAACATTAGAGATTCAAAAATCAAGGTTGGGTCCTTAACTGATTCCTTTTATTCAAAAGCAGTCCTTCCGTGCACAACGTAAATCAATTAGTACGAAGCTCTGCAATCATACGTAACGTACACTTAATAAGGGAATTTAACACAAAGTTTGGTAGAAATAATGTTGCATGATTAAGTGAAGAATGCTGTGGGTCCTAATGTACAATGATATCACTCTATGTCAAGGACTATAATGTCGAATGGGGTGATGCAGCAGAGAGAGAGCCATCTGAAAAAGTCAAAAAACAAAATTTAGGGTCCGTAATTGACACATTTTACTCAAGAGCAGTCCGCCGTGCATAATGTAGCACGAAACTCTGCAATCATAACGTACACTTAATATGGCAGTTTAACACAAAGTTTGGTGGAATAATGTTGCATCATTAGTGAAGAATGGCTGTGGGTCCTAATGTACAATCATATTATTACTCTATATCAAGGACTATAATGTCGAATGGGGTAATGCAGCAGAGAGAGAAACATCTGAAAGTCAAAAACAAGATTGGTCCGTAATTGACACATTTTACTCAAGAGCAGTCGTGCAGTGCATGATGTAAATCAATTAGTACGAAACTCTGCCTTGTAAAACATTAGTGATTCAAAAATCAAGATATGGTCCTTAACTGACACCTAATATTGAAGAGCAGTCCTGCCGTGCATAATGTAAATCAATTAGTACGAAAACTCTGCAATCATAACGTACACTTAATATGGGAGTTTAAACACAAAGTTTGGTAGAATAATATTGCATCATTAGTGAAGAATGGCTGTGGGTCCCTAATGATTACACAATCATATTACTACTTTATTTCAAGGACTATAATGTCGAATGGGGTAATTCAGCAAGAGAGAGAACATCTGGAAAAAAGTCAAAAAACCAAGATTGGGTCCGTAATTGACACATTTTACTCAAGAGCAGTCGTGCGTGCATGATGTAAATCAATTAGTACGAAACTCTGCCTGTAAAACATTAGGATCAAAAATCAAGATAGGTCCTACTGACACTAATGAAGGAGTCGCGTCATAAGTACAATTATACGAAACTTGCAATCATACGTACACTAATAGGGAGGTAACACAAAAGTCTGTAGAATAATGTTGCATGAAATTAGTAAAGAATGGCTGTGGGTCCTTAATGTACAATCATACTACTCTATGTCAAGGACGAATGGGTCCTTTATTCAAAAGCAGTCCTTCCGTGCAAAATGTAAATGAATTATGTAGTATGAAGCTCTGCAATCATAACGTACACTTAATAAGGGAGTTTAACACAAAGTTTCGTAGAATAATGATGCGTGATTAGTGAAGAATGGCTGTGGGTCCATAATGTACAATCACATTACTCTATTTCAAGGACTATAATGTCGAATAGGGTGTGATCCAGCAGAGAGAGAAACACCTGAAAAAGTCAAAAAACAAGATTGTAATTGACACATTTTACTCAAGAGCAGTCCTGCCGTGCATGATATAAATCAATTAGTACGAAACTCTGCCTTGTAAAACATTAGAGATTCAAAAATCAAGATTGGGTCCTTAACTGAAACCTATTATTGAAGAGCAGTCCTGCCGCAAATAATTTAGTACGAAACTCTGCAATCATAACGTATACTAAATAAGGGAGTTTAACACAAAGTTTGGTAGAATAATGTTGCATGATTAGTGAAGAATGGCTGTGGGTCCTTAATGTACAATGATATCACTCTATGTCAAGGACTATAATGTCGAATGGGGTGATGCAGCAGAGAGAGAGCCATCTGAAAAAGTCAAAAAACAAAATTAGGTCCGTAATTGACACATTTTACTCAAGAGCAGTCCTGCCGTCCATAATGTAGTACGAAACTCTGCAATCATAACGTACACTTAATATGGCAGTTTAACACAAAGTTTGGTGGAATAATGTTGCATCATTAGTGAAGAATGGCTGTGGGTCCCTAATGTACAATCATATTATTACTCTATATCAAGGACTATAATGTCGAATGGGGTAATGCAGCAGAGAGAGAAACATCTGAAAGTCAAAAAACAAGATTGGGTCCGTAATTGACACATTTTACTCAAGAGCAGTCGTGCAGTGCATGATGTAAATCAATTAGTACGAAACTCTGCCTTGTAAAACATTAGTGATTCAAAAATCAAGATATGGTCCTTAACTGACACCTAATATTGAAGAGCAGTCCTGCCGTGCATAATGTAAATCAATTAGTACGAAACTCTGCAATCATAACGTACACTTAATAAGGGAGGTTAACACAAAGTCTGGTAGAATAATATTGCATGATTAGTGAAGAATGGCTTTGGGTCCTTAATGTAATTACTACAATCATAATACCTACTTTATTTCAAGGACTATAATGTCGAATAGGGTGATTCAGCAGAGAGAGAACCATTTGGAAAAGTGAAAAACCAAGATTGGGTCCTTAACTGACACCTTTTACTAAAGAGCAGCCCTGTCGTGCATAATGTAAATCAATTAGTACGAAACTCTGCAATCATAACGTACACTTAATGAGGGAGTTTAACACAAAGTTTGGTAGAATAATGTTGCGTGATTAGTGAAGAATGGCTGTGGGTCCATAATGTACAATCATCTTACTCTATGTCAAGGACTATAATGTCGAATAGGGTGATCCAGCAGAGAGAGAAACACCTGAAAAAGTCAAAAATCAAGATTGGGTCCTTAACTGATTCCTTTTATTCAAAAGCAGTCCTTCCGTGCACAACGTAAATCAATTAGTACGAAGCTCTGCAATCATACGTAACGTACACTTAATAAGGGAGTTTAACACAAAGTTTGGTAGAATAATGTTGCATGATTAGTGAAGAATGGCTGTGGGTCCTTAATGAAATTACTACGATCATAATCCGTACTTATTTCAAGGACTATAATGTTGAATAGGGTGATTCAACAGAGAGAGAGAAACATTTGGAAAAACGGAAAAACCAAGATTGGGTCCTTAACTGACACCTTTTACTCAAGAGCAGTCCTGCCGTGCATAATGTAGTACGAAACTCTGCAATCATAATGTACACTAAATAAGGAAGTTTGACACAAAGTGTGGTAGAATAATATTGCATGATTAGTGAAGAATGGCTTTGGGTCCTTAATGAAATTACTACGATCATAATACGTACTTATTTCAAGGAATATAATGTTGAATAGGGTGATTCAACAGAGAGAGAGAAACATTTGGAAAAACTGAAAAACCAAGATTGGGTCCTTAACTGACACCTTTTACTCAAGAGCAGTCCTGCCGTGCATAATGTAGTACGAAACTCTGCGATCATAACGTACACTTAATATGGCAGTTTAACACAAAGTTTTGTGGAATAATGTTGCATCATTAGTGAAGAATGGCTGTGGGTCCCTAATGTACAATCATAATTATTATTACGAAACTCTGCCTTGTAAAACACTAGTGATTCAAAAATCAGATTGGGGTCCTTAACTGACACTAATATTGAAGAGCAGTCCTGCCGTTCATAATGTAAATCAATTAGTACGAAACTCTGCAATCATAACGTACACTTAATAAGGGAGTTTAACACAAAGTGTGGTAGAATAATATTGCATGATTAGTGAAGAATGGCTTTGGGTCCTTAATGTAATTACTACAATCATAATACCTACTTTATTTCAAGGACTATAATGTCTAATAGGGTGATTCAGCAGAGAGAGAACCATTTGGAAAAAGTCCAAAAACAAAATTAGGTCCGTAATTGACACATTTTACTCAAGAGCAGTCCTGCCGTGCATGATGTAAATCATTAGTACGAAACTCTGCCTTGTAAAACATTAGTGATTCAAAATCAAGATATGGTCCTTAACTGACACCTAATATTGAAGAGCAGTCTGCCGTGCATAATGTAAATCAATTAGTACGAAACTCTGCAATCATAACGTACACTTAATAAGGGAGGTTAACACAAAGTCTGGTAGAATAATATTGCATGATTAGTGAAGAATGGCTTTGGGTCCTTAATGTAATAGCTACAATCATAATACCTACTTTATTTCAAGACTATAATGTCTAATAGGTGATTCAGCAGAGAGAGAACCATTTGGCAGAGTCCAAACAAAATTAGGTCCGTATTGACACATTTACTCAAGAGCAGTCCTGCCGTGCATGTGTAAATCAAGTAGTACGAAACTCTGCCATGTAAACATTAGAGATCAAAATCAAGGTTGGTCCTTAACTGATTCCTTTTATTCAAAAGCAGTCCTTCCGTGCACAACGTAAATCAATTAGTACGAAGCTCTGTCATCATACGTAACGTACACTTAATAAGGGAATTTAACACAAAGTTTGGTAGAATAATGTTGCATGATTAGTGAAAATGGCTGTGGGTCCTTATGAAATTACTACGATCATAATCCTACTTTTTCAAGGACATAATGTGAATAGGGTGATTCACAGAGAGAGAGAAACATTTGGAAAACGGAAAAACCAAGATTGGGTCACCTTTACTCAAGAGAACTTCTACAACATAAAGTAAACTTATAAGGGAGATTAATACAAAGTTTAGTAGAATAATGCTGCATGAATTAGTGAAGAATGGCTGTGGGCCCTTCTACAATCATAATGTCTTTATGTCAAAGACTATAATGTCCGAACAGGGTGCATTCAGGAGAGAGAGAAACATTGGAAAGAGTCCAAAATAGTAGATTTGGTCCTTCACTGACACCTATTTTACAGCAGCAGTCCTGCCTCCATAATGCAATCAATTAGTACGAAACTCAGCAATCATAACTAACACTTAATAAGAAGTGAAACACAAGTTTGGTAGAAAAATGTTGCCTGTTTAGTGAAGAATGCTGTGGGTCCTAATACAATCGTAATACTTTATGTCAAGGATGATTAGGTCCTTAAATGACTCCTTTTTTCAAGAGCAGTCCTGCCATGCAAAATGTACTCAAAAAACTCTGCAATCATAACGTACACATAATAAGGCACAGTTTGGTAGAACAATGTTACGTGATTAGTGAATGGCTGTGGGTCCTTAATTACAATCGTAATACTTTATGTCAAGGACGAATGGGTCCTTAACTGACACCTTTTATTCAAGAGCAGTCCTGCCATACAAAATGTAAAGGAATTAGCACGAAACTCTGCAATCAAAACGTAAGGGAGTTTAACACAAAGTTTGGTGGAATGATGTTGCATGATTAGGGAAGAATGGCTGTGGGTCCTTAATTTACAATCATACTACTCTATGTCAAGGATGATTGGGTCCAAATGACAGCTTTTTTCAAGAGCAGTCCAGCCGTGCAAAATGTAAATCACCCCATTCGACATTATAGTCCTTGACATAGAGTAATATGATTGTACATTAAGGACCCACAGCCATTCTTCACTAGTCATGTAACATTATTCTACCAAACTTTGTGTTAAACTCCCTTATTAAGTGTATGTTATTAGTGCAGAGTTTCGTACTAATTGATTTACATTATGCACGGCAGGACTGCTCTTGAGTAAAATGTGTCAATTACGGACCCAATCTTGTTTTTTGACTTTTTCAGATGGTTCTCTCTCTACTGCATTACCCCATTCGACATTATAGTCCTTAACATAGAGTAATATGATTGTACATTAAGGACCCACGGCCATTCTTCACTAATCACGCGACATTATTCTACTAAACTTTGTGTTAAACTCCCTTATTAAGTGTACGTTATGATTGCATAATTTCGTACTAATTGATTTACATTTTGCACGACAGGACTGCTCTTGAGTAAAAGGTGTCAGTTATGGACCCAATCTTGGTTTTCACTTTTTCCAAATGTTCTCTCTCTCTGCTCAATCAACCTATTCGACATTATAGTCCTTGAAATAAGTACGTATTATGATCGTAGTAATTTATTAAGAACCCAAAGCCATTCTTCACTAATCATGCAAAATTATTCTACCACACTTTGTGTCAAACTTCCTCATTTAGTGTTCATTATGATTGCAGACTTTCGTACTAATTGATTTATATTATATGTGGCAGGGCTGCTCTTTAATATTAGGTGTCAGTTAAGGACCCAATCATGATTTTTGACTCTAATGTTTTACAAGGAAGAATTTCGTACTAATTTCTTTACATTATGCACGGCAGGTCTGCTCTTGAGTAAAATGTGTCAATTACGGACCCAATCTTGTTTTTTGACTTTATTCAGATGTTTCTCTCTCTGCTGCATCACCCTATTCGACATTATAGTCCTTGACATAGAGTAATATGATTGTACATTAAGCCATTCTTCACTAATCATGCATCATTATTCTACCAAACTTTGTGTTAAACTCCCTTATTAAGTGTACGTTATGATTGCAGAGTTTCGTACTAATTGATTTACATTATGCACGGCAGGACTGCTCTTGAGTAAAATGTGTCAGTTAAGGACCCAATCTTGGGTTTTCACTTTATCCAGATGTTTCTCTCTTTACTAAATCACCCTATTCGACATTATAGTCCTTGACATAGAGTATTATGATTGTATATACATTAAGGACCCACAGCCATTCTTCACTGATCATGCATCATTATTCTACCAAACTTTGTGTTAAACTCCCTTATTAAGTGTACATTATGATAGTAGAGTTTTGGACTAATTGATTTACATTTTGCATGGCAGGACTGCTCTTGAAAAAGCTGTCATTTGGACCCAATCATCCTTGACATAAAGTATTACGATTGTAATTAAGGACCCACAGCCATTCTTCACTAATCATGCACCACCAAACTTTGTGTTAAACTCCCTTATTAAGCGTACTTTATGTTTCGAGAGTTTCATGCTAGTTGATTTACAGTTTGCACGGCAAGACTGCTCTTGAATAAAAGGTATCAGTTAAGGACCCATTCGTCCTTGACATAAAGTATTACGATTGTAATTAAGGACCCACAGCCATTCACTAATCACGTAACATTGTTCTACCAAACTGTGCCTTATTATGTGTACGTTATGATTGCAGAGTTTTTTGAGTACATTTTGCATGGCAGGACTGCTCTTGAAAAAAGGAGTCATTTAAGGACCTAATCATCCTTGACATAAAGTATTACGATTGTAATTAAGGACCCACAGCCATTCTTCACTAAACATGCAACATTTTTCTACCAAACTTTGTGTTTCACTTTCTTATTAAGTGTACGTTATGATTGCTGAGTTTCGTACTAATTGATTTGCATTATGGACGGCAGGACTGCTGCTGTAAAATAGGTGTCAGTGAAGGACCAAATCTCTATTTTGGACTCTTTCCAATGTTTCTCTCTCTCCTGAATCACCCTGTTCGACATTATAGTCTTTGACATAAAGCATTATGATTGTAGAAGGGCCCACAGCCATTCTTCACTAATCATGCAGCATTATTCTACTAAACTTTGTATTAATCTCCCTTATTAAGTTTACTTTATGTTTGTAGAAGTTCGTTTTAAAATATCTTCTCATAGTGCGTTTTTACGTTGCTATAATTGGCGAGCAGAAGCGAGCTAATCTAGTGGTCCGAACGGCGCCGATTTTTCTATATATATACCCGGCACCGTGCGTTGTCGAGCGTCGCCGAACAAGAGTGACTCCGATTAGACCCCATTTGTAAGCTCCCTTCCCCTCGCCAAAAATGCCATGCATTCACCTACTTAATTTACGTATTTAATTTAGTTGTTGTAGATGTTCGTCGATGATCCTGACAAGAAGAGAAAAGTACGAGCGTGCGCGCGCGGCGCGTACGCTCGGATGATCCTGACCGAGCGTACGGGCGCGGCGCGCTGCGCATTGCGACCGTGGTCGGCAACGGGTTAAACACATTTTGCGTGGGTCCTTAGGTCGGGTCCTAGTGCGTTTTTACGTTGCTATAATACCTCTCTCGCGGGGCTACATCAACGCGCACGCGCAAATTGAATGCTTGGGGCCACGCGATGACTAGCGGGAGCTAGTGGTTCCAACGGCGCGATTTCCCCGTGAGCGGAGCGAGCCCCCCCTATGTTTTCTTCGGGTGGAATTTTCGCACCTTCCGTCGTAGTTATGGGCATGCGCGTATATTACTGGGCCGGGCCCGGGGGTCAGTTCACGTCCAGCAATGATACTAAAGAGGTATATATATAGACAGACAGAACGCCCGGCCGTCGACAGTCCTCACGACCGAGAGGTTAGCTCGTCTTTTTCAGTGACGATTAAGAGATCGAGAGCGGAAAAGACAACCATAGTATACTGCTTCTGTTCAAAGAGGTAGACAGAACGGCCCGGCAGTCGAAAGTCCTTACGACAGAGAGGCTCGTATTTTTCAGCGAACATTACGAGATGGAGAGGGGGACCAGGCAGGGCAACGTCGGGCTACACATTACCGTTCCGTTGCTACTTTCTTCTGGTAGTTTCACTACTTGTTACTTCCCGAAACATTTTACCTGTAGGTAATTGGCGTTCGTTCGAGCGGATTTATATCTTTCAGTCACGAATTCGGCTTCTGCGACCGGTCGGCCACGCTTTGCCCAAATCGACACACCTTTCATCCTGTCACACGCGCGCAAGTGTGCCAACGGAGGGTGGGCGGGGTCAGTCCAGGCTACAATGGCAGCGCCGACAACGGGGAGTTCGATCGCGCTCTTCACTACGCGCCCTGCTTCAGCTTGGAACTCCAAGCAAGCCCGAGTAAAGAAAAGCTATAACCAAGGTAGAGATGTCTTTGTGTGGCTGCCCATCGGGTTTGGCAATCTCTCTGATACGAGGTTTTGCCGTCCGTGATGGACCACAAGCTGAGCATGATCGATAGTTGTGCCAAGTCGAGCCTTGTTCTGGTAGTATCTCCACTCATAGCGCTCATGACAGATCAAGTCTGTAGCATATACGCAAATGAGGAGTGAAGGAAACAGTCATTAGCAGTGGTAGCCACGTACACACACAGGAGCAGGGATGATAAGATTTAGCATTTGCACTGACATAATATCAGCCCATTCTAATCTTGTCCTGACATCCACAAATCTTGTCCTGACATCTAGATGTATGTAGCTATGCTATAATTGGCGAGCGGGAGCGACCTAACCTAGTGGCGCGGATTACCGTACGTCGTCCAACTGCACATGCTCCAGGATTACGCGCTTCTTAGGATTTGTAAATTTCACATGCTGCCTGCCTGTCGTAGTGTTGTGCGTATACATGTACGTGCGATATTATACGCTTGTGTGTAGCTTCGTACTCTCGCAATCATGGAAGGATCAGTCCAGAGAAGATGCCCTTCGTCGTCGAAGAGAGAAGGAGAACGTCGTGCCCGTGAGACGAGAGGGGCTCGTCTGTATCAGCGTCGCTTGCGTGATGGGGAACGCGCTTATTTTCACACGCGGCCTAGCTGTAGTAGTAATTCTCACACTCGTTCTCCTTGGCGGGATCATAAATCCTGTGGTTGGGAAGAATGGGTCTGTCATATCGATGCCAGCGAAAGAACTCTCGTCTCTTTGCTGGGATTCGCTGCGCTCTTGAACGAGGCTGTAAGCTTATATACCTCTTTCCAATCTTCGTGGTTCTAAGGTTCAAGTTGTAAATAGGCTAGGATGACTCGTGCAGATACAGTCATTGTGTGCTCGCTCCCGCTCGCCAAGAATGCCCTGCATTCGCCTACTAGTATGTATCAAGCAGTTTCAGGCTTTGCGCGCATGCACACACACGTGCAAGTATAGTGGGTGGGGCTGGTGTGTACGTACGTGCGCGCGCGCAGCCCACCGCATGGTAGGCAGCGTGCACGCGGTACGGAGATGGCTAGGCTCTGTTCAGCAGCGTCGCATGCGATGATTGATTCTAACTAAGCGAGAGTGCGCTGATCGGGCGGGGCCCAGACAAAATGTCCGCGCAAACGTGTAATTGCCCGGAAAACCACAAAATTAACCGGAAATTGTCCGATGGCTGGCAGTTATCATAAGCTCTGAAGAGCCAGTAACATTTTCCATACTCCACTAGCCATTATTTGCAGAAGGTTATCCAGGCACAGATGGGCGGTGCCGCACCATTTTTAGCGTCCGCAAACAAATCTGCTGAGTGCGGAACTCTAGATCTGTGCCGCCGACTCGCCGCGCTACGCGCCTGGCGCCTGGAGCTTTTGCTTGAACGCGGTGGTAAGGATAATTCAAAATACACAGAAGAGCAGTTCAGCGACAAACAGAATAGCAGGTTTTACACTTGTACTTATATAATCTTGTGTGTTGTCTTCTTGCATTATGCTGGTAGCACATGTGACGTGCACCCATGTCAACAGGGGTGCCGATTTGGCGCTATGGAAAATCACAGCGTCGATGGGTGAATTTCAGGCGTCAGCTTTTCCAGTTTCTGGCCTGGTGAGGTTCCTGCTCTGGCAACGCCGTATCGACCTTCGACTACCGCGCTACTGCCACCGCCCACAAAGAAAGTGCACACGCATGCGCAAAATGTATGACTAAAGTTAGTTCATCGCAGTGCTTATAATTGGTGCGGCGCCAAGCCAATACATTGTCTCTGTCATTTTTACCCTCGGCGCGCATGCGCAGCGAGGGTACTGTAGTTGGGTTTGTCTGTCCGTCTGTCTGTCTGTCTGTCTGTTACTCTCAATCTCACTTCTCGAATGTCTGTTCGTCCCAGAAACGATACAATCTACCCAACGGGCGACGAAGGTCAGAAAATAAAGGCGGTTTTCTCTGAAAATGCTCCGTTGCAAAGCTAGAGCGCTTCCGGCATTCTGCGGCTAATGCGTAGTCGGCCATTTTTATCGCTGCGGAAAACGCGCATGCGCTTATATACCTCGACCGAGTCCGCTTGCTCTGTGTATCTTTAAGGCACAAGAAGTCACAACGAAGGGCGTGTATCTACTACTGTAGCTAGCTAGCCCGTGTCAGACTCTCTGCGAGCTACTAGCGGGAGACCACGAGTAAACGCATACTAATAGCAGCCCAGCCCATCAATTAGCGGTACCGCGCATTCCCAGTTCGCCGAGGGTTTGCACTTTAGTGCTTTTCATTGGGTCTGTCTGTCTGTCTGTCTGTCTGTTTGTCTGTTTGTCTGTTACTCTACATCTCACTCCTCGAACTTCTGTTCGTCCTATAAACGGTACCATCTACCCAACGGGCGACGAACGTCAGAAAATAAAGGCGGTTTTCTCTGAAAATGCGCCGTTGCAAAGCTAGAGCGCTAATATGCAAATACGCAACGGACGGAATGGGTTACCGCGGTCGTGCTCTGCGTACCTGGTAGGCACAAGAAGATGCAACGCAGGGCGTGTATCGCCTATCGCATGCTATCTAGTAGTGTAGTTAGCCCGCGTCAGACTCTGCGCGAGCTGGCAAGAGACCACGAGTAACAGCGAAAACTAAACCCAGCCCATCAATTATTAGTGGTACGGCGCATGCGTTTACTTACGCGTGCGCGCATCACAGTGCGCCGAGGGTTTGCACTTCAGTGCTTTTCATTAAGTTTCAGCAACCCCGAATTGTCACATGAACAACACTGCACCCAATCCACATACTCTTCTGTTGTATCATCATTTTGTTTAAAAACAAACACCACAACATGTTGTTTTATGACTATTATATTATAACGAGATGCTGTCTGCCTTTAGTCATTTGTGAGGGTATACTCAGTCTAGATCTTACTTTACTCTGTTTTTTAGTTTTGAAGAAGCGTGGTTGTTTTTCAAAATTTTATTTGGGCCAATTTTTCATTCATAGTGCTTTTATTGCCATTATTGCAGATGTGAGGTGTTTTGATGCAACATTAATTTTAATGTGTCAATACTTTGACAGTTTCTTGTCAAAACACTTAATTCGTTCAGCTTTTGATGAAGCCCTTGATGCACTTTTTTTAAGTTCACAGTTCACATTCTTTAAGATCATCCTCCAGTATGCTTGAGAAATACTCCAAATTAGTAGTATTCTGATCCTTCGTTTTGCTGTTGACACTTTGTCTGTTATATACGGTTTTCACCAAATACACATGTTTACACACGGTTGCATGGAGTAGAGAGTCCATGCCCGTAGCTACAAGAATACAAGTGTATGCACACCATACAAGTTGAACAGCATAGCCTGCAAATGCATGTCTTGTTAATTAATTTCACTACATAATTCACAGAAGGATTTGTTTCTGAGGAACAATCCATGTATTGTCATCTCTTTGGGAGCTTTGTTGCTGACCAATGGAGCTTGTTTATTTAAGATAGCTACTGTGAGTAAACTTTCCCTTCTCGACTTTAGTTAGCTCGTCAAAAACTCTGTGTTTTAGCTATTTTTAGAAGTGTATGGAGAAGAAAGTCAATCCTGTTTTGTTTCTGCTGTAAATAGACAACCTTAAGTGTCCTATGGAATGATTCTAGGAACCTGTTAGTATTTACTATCGTTCTAGCACGAAAGCAAGAGGTCCATTGCTCTATTCGGTTGCAGTAATACTGCTTAAAGTATTTAGAACATCGGTTCTCTGTTGAATCTAAGGAAGAAACCAATTGTTGTAGGAGATATCTAAACTTCCTTTCTTCGTTTGCCATTAATATTGATGGTATACCTCCACTCTCTTCTCTTTGCTGCTGATATTTTCATTTAGTGCAGCACGCCAGGCACGATCAACATGCCATGCACACAACAGTTTTTTTGCACCTTTGGTCTCAAACACCCCACTCCATGCATTGTGTAATACTGCTGAGCATCATCCGTCATAAACCATTGTGGGTTAATTGACCCTGATCTTGCTTAGCTTTTAAAAGTTCCACTAATTAAGTCACATCTTCCTTGTTCGATATTTCCCAGGCAACTGGTATTCCTCGCCAAATTCATCAATTACTAAAATTGTTATGAGATTTAAGTCGTACATATTTGTACCATGTGTTGAATCCATGCAAACACACAAGTGGGCATTTTTGACTAGCATGTCTCTCTGAAACTGCGTTTGAATCCTCAGTAGAAAATCATCCTTGCCAACATTATCCATGTTTTCAGGTTGCTGTTTACCCTGAGGCTTGAATACTACTATTGGGTTGTATGGTAAAGTTTCTAGTTCTTTTATCCAGGCACATACACTCATGTGATCATTGACGTGTCGCATTACCCCCTCAATATTAAATTGATTTTTAATGTTATGTATGTCTTGCTTTGTTACCAGGTGCTCCCTTGTAATACCAGATGAGATAGTATCACGAACATTGTCCATTATTCTTTGGATTGTCACACCCTGCTGTAGCTGTGCTGCTATTTTCATGTGTGTTCAAGTGTTCCATGCTAACTTCATGATTATGGTGTGTGCTACAGTAATGAACAATTACCTCACCTGTATCAACATCTTTTATTGCTTTAACATGAGCTATACACCTTTCTCCTAACTTGCAAGAACCTTGCCCTTTTGTATGTCTGATACCTTTTGTTTTTACGCAGTTTCCTGAGCGATTGCAGTAGTAGTACCAGTGCTGCTTTGCTGCATAGATTTGAGGAGCACGCTGTTGAATGTAGTTAACCCTCGGCACTCATGCGCAGCGAGGGTTACAGTACTTGGGTCTGTCTGTCTGTCTGTCTGTCCTTCTGTGTGTCTGTTACTCAACTTCTCACTTCTCCAATGTTTTTTCGTCTCACAAACGATACTACCTACTTAACAGGCAATGAAGGGCAGAAATTTTGTGGCGATTTTCCTGAAACGACTGAGATATGCCGCGAAAACAAGCGAAAAAGCCAACTGCCTAATCTCACTGGGCTTACCGCGACCTGATCTGCTCGCTCTGTGTACCTTGGGGGCTCAAGTCAAGAGTTGTGGAGTGATTAGGGCGGAACCCAAACTGGGATGAAGAAATGGAGGCAGATGATTAGGAACTAGCTATTAGGAACTAGCTATTGACATGGAATTATACTTACATTCCGATACCATTTGCTAACTCCATCAAATCCAGTTGTCTCACGTTTTTCAATGAACTGTGATCCTAGCTAGTTCTAAGATTTTTTTGATCTTTTTTAGATCCGTTTTACCTCAGTTGCTTCACGTCTGATTAACTCCATATACACATGAATGATCTGTAAAATTGTCACATTCTAAGTGTTGGTCTTGTCTTCTGCACTTACCTCATCTGTGCATTGTTGAAGGGAGAGTGCAGGGATATTCTCATCTGCAATGGGACAGACTGTATCTGGTAGAATGCTGAGTTTATTCCTACCACAGAGCTCATTAAGAAGCAGGACTGCACCTTGATGAAGAACATCACTAATGCTTACAACTGATACCTGCATGTAATAACGTTTATAACATGTACTCACAACCACTGATTCTTTGTTTACCGTTGAGTCATTGGCTTGAAACAAGTTGTTTATGCATGGGTCCATAAAGTAGCATACATGACCTCCACGTGTCAATTGCATGTGCTTAATTGCACCAACCAACCTGTAACAGCTCCTGTTTCTCAAATCACGAATTTAATATGCATTGCTTAATCAAAATTAAAAACACTGAAGTGCAAACCCTCGGCGAACTGCGCACGCGCAGTACCACTAATTGATGGGTTGGGCTTTTAGTATGCGCGGTATCCACGCTAGTAGCTCGCGGAGAGTCTGACACGGACTAGCAACAGTAGTAGATAGCATGCGGGAGTCGATACACGCCCTTCGTTGTGACTTCTTATGCCTTCAAGATACACAGAGCAAGCGGCACGGTCGATTGTTACTCTATAAGCGCATGCACATTTTCCGCAGCGATACAAATGGCATTAGCCGTACAGTGGTGGAAGCGCTCTAGCTTTGCAACGGAGCATTTTCAGGGAAAACTGTTCGATATTTCTGACCTTTATTGCCCGTTTAGTAGGTGGTATCCTTTGTGTGACGAACGAACACTCGAGAAGTGAGATGACGAGTAACAGACAGACAGACACACAGACACACTCACCCAACTACAGTACCCTCGCTGCGCATGCGCGCCGAGGGTAACAATGACTGAGGAGCGATCGTCCAAGGTCAAGCACGCGGAATCTAGCGGATGCTGCAAACGACATAAGCACGTGCGCGATGGATCGCTCGCTCCGGCAAAACGATACACCCACATACGCGCCTGCGCGATGAATCGCTCGCGTAAGCTTTTTCGCTTGTTTTCACGCCATATCTCGGGAACGCAGTCGTTTCGGGAAAATCGCCACATTACTATCAATCTTCTCGTCGTTCACAATCCGTTGGTGCCACTCATTGGCCGCCTCGTAGCCTGTAGTGCTAGAACTCGCGCGGACAGAGACAGACGGACAGACAGACAGAACGACTACTGTAACCCTCGCTTCGCATGCGCACCGAGGGTTAATAATTGCTTTTACGTGAATGCTTGGATATCCAAGCCTGCAAAGGTGTGTAGTGAGTGCATCTTGAGGTCATGCAAATATGCTGTGGCCATGCAGCTATGCAATATTGTTTTGTGGGATGGTCAGTGAGTTACATGCAGGTGGACAGGCTATTGCCAGTTCTTGTTACATGGATAAAGAGGTTGTGAGGTGTTGACATTGGTACATGTTGTGGATGAATTACCACCTTTTTGCAACTGTTATAAACATAAGTGTGCTAATTTTAATAATAGCTTGTCTGAGCTAACCTTGAGCAATGTATATGTATATATAATATACATATACATACAATATATATATATTCGTGATTATAAAGTCCGCGTGGGAGGCTGGAATGACGCAATGGTAACCGAGGCGGAGCCGAGGTTTCTTTGCGTCATTCAGCCGACCACGCGGGCTGCAGAACCACGAAGACACTGGAAAATGGATAGCCGTACGGTTGGCTGTAGCTCGTCCGCGTCCGCGTTCAACCTTGGTTGGGAGCAGCTCTTTGAAGAAAGCACCGCGGAGGAGAGTTCTCCCAAACCGATACCGGGCGCAATCCACGATTGCGTCGATGCTGGTAAATACTGACTATTAGCGGCGGCGTCTCAACTCTTCGACGTTAGCCCGGCAGGGGAGAGGCCTCCCGATTCCACACTGGGTACTGGGCACTGTCGAAGACTTCGTCGACGATGACTGAGAATCACTGTTATTAGCAGCATCGCAACTGTTCGAGTCAGGGCGATGTCTCAGCTCGCTTCTGGACGCCCCGGTCTGCGCGTACTGTAAACGGGAGGGTCTTAGTTAGAAGTAAGCCACCTAACCGCAGGTATCTTAGACCTGCGTGTAAGTGTCTTACCCCAAAATGAACCTCATTAGCTATTCATTTTCAACGCATTCTTGACATACCATTTTCTTACTTTGAGTTATTCCTCGTTAAAACTGTCCATCACCAACTTGTTTATGTTTGTTTCACATGGCGCCTACAGTTTTTTCCTTTCGAATCATCATAATTACATTGTAGATGACTTACATTAACATTATTTCCAGGAATATAATATCTTCAACACGTGTGCTGTTATTGTAAGTGCAGTGGCTGCAACGAACACTATAATACATCATCACTGTTTACAGTATCAAACACCATTAGCTACCTGTCTGTGTCAATTCTATGTAAGTATCCTTCTTGAATGAAGCTTCATCTCTTTAGAAAGTATAGTGCTATATATAATAATGGTATAATGCCCAACACATTTCCTCTTACTCTTATGGAATAATTCTGAAGAAGAGATCAAACAAAAAAACCATGCAACAAGTTGTTTGTGCATGGTCCCATAAAGTAGCATACGGAGCCCGCCCCCGCGCAGGCCCTCCAGCTAGCTAGCGCGTCGACGCCGTGCGTTTGGGGTTAATTTTTGTGTGGAAAACCTTCTGCAAATAATGGCTAGTACCGGCGGATCGCGGAGCGAGGGCGCGTGCGCGCGATCCTTATTCCTACATACGTCATTTGGTCTATACAACCCACGTGGAAAATTCTGCGCATGTGCAAGCAGTGGTTTACCGGACCCGCAGGTGGGGCTACCCAAGATCATACATTATGATATAGAATGCAAACTAGTAGGCGAATGCATGGCATTTTTGGCGAGCGGGAGCGAGCGTATCTGCACGAGCCTATTTACAACTTGAACCTTAGAACCACGAAGATTGGAAAGAGGTATAATACAGCCTCGGTCAGGTATCGAAGAGTGCAGCGAATAGACGCGAGCGTTCTTTCGCTGGCTAGATTTCGCTTCGGTATGACAGCTAGGCAGCGTGTATTAAAGAAAAAGCGCGTCTATCACGCAAGCGACGCTGATACTACTGTTATTATTATTATTATCACATGCCACAAAAAAGAAAGAAGAGATGATGAAATAAGATGGGGATAAAGACATGATAGTTTAAAAATAAGCTCTTCAAATGGCGATACAGGACCAAAAACATAACGGATAGAACGAATAATTTTGGCAACATTAATTGTAACATGATCAGTAGCTATACGTTTCGTTTTGTAAGAGTAAATGACCAAACATGAAATTATGTCCAACAAAGGTATAAGCTAAAAAACACGAGTCATGAAATATAGCTAATTTGACATAAGGCCAGAATTACAAAATTTCATACATGTGCCATAAATTTTTCGAAGTATGTTTGTAGTTTTAGCGACACAGTGTACTATGGAAACATGACAACGGGAGGGCAAGTGGCAAACTTTTCGCATGATCTTGTTCAGAGCAGTTTGAAGAGAATAATTATAATTATACTCTTTGACCCTGAATGCCAAAGGCAACAATCATAAAGGGCGAGACAAAACTTAACAAGAAAACATATGACATAACTATCAGCAAAATAGAAAGTACAGAGAGAACAATTAGCTTTTTGGTTCAGATCTTTGAGTGCACGGGTTACATCGGTTCCATCGTTTAGGTCAAAGGATAGCGACTTCATTCTTATATGGAAGAGCAGTATTGTTGAATGTGCTCAGTGGTAAAAAGCGACAGTTTTTTTCAAGAACGAAAACAAACAGGCTGATTTTTACAAGCATTGAACAACAAACCATGATCAAGAGCATATAAACTGCAAATATCCAACATCCGTCTAAGAGCAGAGCCAGGATAACAATATCATCTGCATAGCAGAGTGCTCCTGCAAACATGTGACCCCAATAAAACCAACACCAGAGTCTGATAACTCTTCCAACAAACCATCCAAGTAAACAGCAAATAAAGGACTCCACCCTGTCTGACACCATTTGAAAAACCGAAAGGTTCTGAAAACAATCACCCCAACGAACTCTCATCTCCTGTAAGCTATACCAATTTACCAAGAATGGAAGAATTGGAGTAGGCAAGCCCCTATGTTGTAACTATAATTGGCGAGCGGGAGCTACGTAGTGGTTCCAACGGCGCGATTTCCCCCTTTTATTGGGCGAGCGGAGCGAGCCCCCCAAGTTAAGTCAGGTGGAATTTTCGTCTGTCGTAGTTATGCGCATGCGCGGATATTACTGGGCCGGGTCCGGGGGTCAGTTCACGTCCAGCAAAATTCTGTTCGACGAGGTATATTATAGACAGACAGAACGCCTGGCCGTTGAAAGTCCTCACCACCGAGAGGTTAGCTCGTCTTTTTCAGTGACGATTACGATATCGAGAGCGGACAAGGCAACCATACTGGTAAGGTAAATGGGGGTAACTCCGGACGCGGAGGTAATTCCGGCGTTAGCTACACCGGCTTCGAAAATATTCGCTGCGAAAACGCGAGGATGATTTGTTAGCGCTTTGGTAGATAGTAATCAAGTGAAACATATCCGAATTTTTCTCTTGTTTCTGAATGTTATGTCCGGAGTTAACTCCGCGTCCGGAGTTACCCCCTACTGCTTTTGTCAAGAGGTAGACAGACGGCAGTCGAAAGGCCTCACGACAGAGAGGCCCGTCTTTTTCAGCAAGGATTACGAGATGGAGAGGGAGAGCGGGCAAGGCAACGTCGGGCTACACATTACCGTTCCGTTGCTACTTTCGTCTAGTAGTTTCACTGCAACAGGCCATAATAACTTGTTACTTGCTGAAACATTTTACCTGTAGGTTTCAAGCCATAATTGGCGAGCGGGAGCGAGCCAACCTAGTTGTTCTACTACTTACATCATGGTGGAACCAAGAGAAGTGCCTGTGGCTGTAGCCCTAGGCACTCTATATCCACCCACTGTACACGTTTTAGCACTTAGCTGCTTTTAAGCTGATAGTGACCTCAAAAGCGGATGATATAATTAGCAGCAGATACCGCCAACTCACGCCAGTTTCCCAGTAATGCAATTGAGGTTTCCGGCGTAGTAAAACAGCGGAAATTGACATTCAGTTTCCAGCCATTAGAAGTATGTGGGTGGTTTATGATAAGCGTATAAATACAGGTAGCAGGTAGTGTAGCTACCAGTGTATTTGCCAGCTTCGTTCTCGTCGTCCTGCTGACCGCACAAGAATTGGTTTGCTACGAAATTGTGTCAAGACGTGAAACGCTACCCGATGAAGACGATAGTATCTTTTCTACTGTTGAGTTTAGTATTCCCCGTAGACGTACTCTCGGAACCAGCTCCGTATTTCTTTTTCGGAAGCAAAACTCTTGCCAATAATTCCTACGTGAACGTCAGTCCAGTGGGGGACCACGACAGTGGCAGAAACAGCGTTCAATGTCGCACTGATGTTGGGACATGTTGCAGCGACACAGAGGGTAACTACCGCGCAGACTGGTATTTTCCCAACGGAACGAAAGTGAAATTCGTGGAATTTGGTGATGACATCTTTGAGTCTCGTGGAGCGCAGAGAGTTGACTTGCGCCGCAGGGAAAATGCCGTGTCTCTCACAGGGGGAATGTACCGCTGTGATATTCCTACCGCTAGAAATGGCAATCGAAGCATCTACGTTGGATTATATCCCTCCAGTGAAGGTAAGTTATTAACAGGTAAACAGAGATGAGCACTGAGTTGGCTGAGTTCTAAACCTCTATGTCACAACTACAGCTGTATAATGCTAAAAATTAACAAGATAGCTACCCAGTAATATCCAACATGCCTCTACAGGTAAGGTGAAAGTCAACAAACTTGTGAGATTTGACCCCGACAAGCTGACCCTTACTTGTATCTCCATTGGTGGACCTGCAACTACTGTCAATTGGACCAGAGACTCCACCAATGTAGTAGAAGGATACGTGACTGTACTGAATGATGCATCAACGGCAAATTACACCCATACTTTGTCAGTGACTAAGCCAGGAATGTATAGATGTAAAGTGTCTAATAACAAGCCATCATCTGCATCATCAGACTATATCACTCTAACAGGTACTTTACTTTGCGTCGGAAACCCTTGATGCTGTTTATACTGTATATACCTTCTCACTTTATGCAGAAACAAAGCCTCCGAATAAAGTGGCAGCATCTGCATTCCCAACAACCACACATCTATTCATGTTTGGAACCCATCCAGTGATGCCAAAGGCTACCTTATCCACTACAACAGTACTAGAGGAGACAGCAGTACTGCCATCATTACTGGGGGTTCCACTCAGAGTTTCACTCTCAGTAACCTTCAGAGCGGATATAACTATACAATATTTGTTGTAGCCACATCGGGGAACCTTCCCAGTGAAATGATCAGAGCTCCTGAGGATGTTACTCTAGGTTAGCCCTATAATAATTATAACTCGAGCATACACAAAATAATTCTATAGCTAGCCCTCGGGGGGAAAGCAAAATTTTTGTAAGCAGGGATGTTTTTTTGCCAGACCTGAATATTATATAATCAGTGCATGTGTAGCTAGAATATGACTCTTCACTGAGAATAACAATTAAAATATAATTGTAGTCATAGCGCTATCTATAAAGTTCACAGGTTTACCAACTGTTTGTATATATAGCTACGCAGGCTGTTAGACCTAATCACAGAACAAGAAGTGTTCTCACTGAAGGTCGATACACTCTCTATCCCTGTGTAGGATGTCCAGATGGTCCCGATAAAGTGTGGGATATTGTATGGCCCATCACAGCAGCTCAGACAAATGGCACCCAGACCTGCCCCCATGCCACTGGTAGGTGCCCATATTTATGCTAAGTGAAGTGTGCATGCATATTGTGTAATTGGGAATGTTGGCTACAACTCATGCAGGGAATGCAACTAGGGAGTGCTCTCTAACCGGTAGTTGGGGAGTTGCAAACGTCATGTCGTGCTTATCAGAGGAAATTGCTCTTGTTCAGAGGAGGTATGTCAAAGGAATAAGGTACACTGCCTCTTCATTCTTTGGTTTAACACACAACATTGATCCCTCAACAAGTGAAACAACCATCAGTTTTGCCTAAACATTTTACATGCATTCAATGTCGCACTGCTACTTCTTTTTTTAATACAAAAGCCTCATGTGTCATTATTATGGATGGTTCTTATTGATCTATGAGAGACTTGATTCTCTCACGCACTGACTCCTTTATTTTATGCCAACAGGCAAAATGCCTGGAGGATGTGAAGAACGATTACTCCAAATTCGAAGCGACGATTAAATATGAGACC